>CAJVPP010002723.1:0-13726 GCA_910592005.1 Funneliformis mosseae
ATTATAATGTATAATTTTTATAGTTTTAAAATATTAATTTATTAATAATACTATTTCAAGTCAACTTGAGTCAAGTCGTATTTGAGTTGAGTTAAATCGAGTTGAGTTAAATATTTAACTCAACTCAAATTTGATTTGACTCACAAATCATCGAGTTAAAAAAATATAAACTCGACTCAATTTAAACTCAACTTGGCTTATCTGACTCATGAGTTAACTTGACTCATCTGGAACTCTAGACTACACTTTTCTAAATATATACTCAGGTATGATATAAATAGGCCTGTCATAATACATAATGCATCTCTAATAACAGACACGAAATTAGCATACATTTACTGGCACAAATCATAAATAAAAGAAAAATAGATATGTATCTGAAAGTGAAGCCTTCTTCAGAATTATTATATAAAAAATTAGAAAAAGGCACCATCTTTCTAGACATGTACTCAGATATAATATAAATGGGCTAGCTATGATAATACATATCACACCTTTAATCTCAGAAGTGAAATTGGCATACATGTACTAATGCAATAGTTGAATTATAGAATGATATACTTTTGGCAATTATTTAATTTTAATCAATACTATTTCATGATTTCAGCTAGATCTTTGAACATAATAATTCAGTATTCAAGCTGGTAAACTAATAGGAATTACTAGTTGCTAAGATATAATTTGTTTAATTTTACTATATAAAATTTTAGAATGTGTATTATAAATTAATATATAAACATATATAACTTTATAAATATTAATTTATTTAAAATAAAATAGTTATATTTGCTTTATTATATTAAGATAAATTAATAAAATCAATTATTCGAGTATCAAAATATTTCCAAAAACTGATTTTTTCATTTTTTTCAATATGACCTATAACTTAATCTGTTTCTTGATCTAATCTAATACTTTAAATTAGATCAAATCAATTATCTAATATGATCTAATTTATTTAGAGCTTTATTTTTACTAATATAATCATATATAAATAAATTAATTTTTATTGTAATAATTTTTTTTTTGATTTTTTTATTACTTTTGTTATCTTTATTATTCATAATATTTTTAGTATAAATATCAATTTCAATTTCAATTTTATTATAAACTTTAATATTAACTTTATTTTTATTAATTAATCTAATATTAGCTTTACGTAAAATATTCTTATCTAAAGTGTTTATTAATTATAAATAAATTTGTAATTTATATTCTTTTACCTTTAGTTTACTAATAAATATATATTTGAATATTTTTTAATTATATTATCATTGAATTTATTTTTGTTATTTTAATATTTAAAATCAAAAGAACTATAATAATTAATTCTATTTATTAAAATTTATGATCTTAAAATATTTTTTATATCTTATAAATATCCATTATATTTAAATTAATTTTGTAATTTATATATTTTAATTTTAAAATTAATTTAGTTAAACTCAAATAATAAACTTAAAAATAAGTTAGTATAGTATATTATAACAAATATTAGATAAAGAATACTTTTAAAAAAAAAAGTAGTTTATAATTTTAAATTAATTCCTTTATTAATAACTTAAAACTTGTAATAAATTAATTTAATATAAAATTAATTTATTATAACTAATTATTTTATTATATTATAAACTAATTACATTTATAAATTTTAGATATAATATAATAATAAAATAAAATAAAATACAGTCAATTCTTAATATAATAAATTCTTGATATAATGAATTTTTTGAACAAATATAATAAAAATACTCTTGTTATAATAAATTGGTCAATAAAATCTCTTAAAATCTTCACTATAATTTTATAGTAAAGTTGAAATCTAAGATATAGAATTCATTATAATAAGAGTTAACTGTACAGATATAAAATATAATAAAAATAATAAAATATTTAAAATGAAAAGTTATTTATTATTATAGATATAATAAATATTTGTAATATTAAAATAATCAGATAAATCCGAATAATTAGGTAAATCTTGTAAATTCTTAATATTTTTCTGATTTTCTAATACAATATTTTTATTATCCATTATTATGAATCATCATTTGATAATTCTTATATGATATTTTCAATATTTATGTTAAACATTTATCTCTATATTAATAATATAAATCAATTATCTTTTAAAGTTGATTTTAAATTTTTATATTAAAAGTATTTTTTAAAATGAATTTTTTTTTATTTATCATATAATTTTTAAATATATTAACTAGATAAATAATTATAAATCTTATTTTACATATAAAAATTAAGCTATTAAATCAAGTTATAAGATTTTTTTAATAAAATAAGATTTTTGATTAATATTATTATATGATATATGAATTTTATTTAATTAAATTTTTTATAGGTAATTATTTTATTAACAAAGTATAGTTAAATTTCTAAAATTCTCATTTTTTATATAATATTAATCAAAAAATCTAAATTAGTTTTAAAATGATTAATTTGAAATTTGAAAATAATTAATATTATATTTAAAAAATTAAAAAAATTTTAGATTCAAAATTTTTAATTTTAATTAAAATATTTAACATAAAATCATTATTAATAAATTGAATAAATATTTAAATAAGGATTTAAAAATATTTATATATTTAGTAAACTTTTTTAAAAAAAAAAATAAATATAAATAATAATTAAAAATAATTTTTTTAAAAAATAACTTTTTTTTATAAAATTATTAAAAATATTTTTTATAAAAAAATTATTTTTAATAATCTTTATAATAAAAGTATTTTAAAAATATTTTTTTAATAAAATTAATATAATAATATTTTTAAAATGATTTTAATAGTAAATTTTCATATATTACAAAATTGATTTGATTTTAAGTATTATAAAAATTTATTTTATAAAATAATTTAAATTATAAAATTAATTTTAAATATTATAAAAATTAGTATAATAATATCTTATAAGATAACTTTAATAATAAAATTTTTATATTTTATAATAATATAAATTTTTAAATATTAAAAAAAATAATAATTTAATAATAAAATTTTAAATAATAAATTTTAATATTATCTTATTAATTAATTTAATTTAATATTCAAAATTTAAATAATTTATTATTGATTGAAAATATTTATTATAATTAAGGTTGCTAGATGAAATCTAGAAATTTTATAAGTCGTCTAAATAGAAAAAGGTAAAATTTAGTAAAATTATATTAAAACTTTATTAAAAAATCTGCAAAATTCTAGAAAAGATAAAACTATATCAAAGCTTATAAAAATGCAAACTATAAAATCTTAGTAAAAAATTAACAAAATTATAGTTTAAATGTTTTGTCAAATTTAAAATGAGTTTAGACAAGCAATTTTAATTGTAATGTAATATTTATTAACTCAAATTTAATTTCTTATTTTATAAGATAATTTTAATAGTTTAGCTACTTATATTATTAAATTTTTTAAGATTATATTAGTATATATTTATATGTGATAAAACTTTTAAAGTCTTATAATAATTTTTCAATAAAAATAAATAAATGTTACCTTTGCTTTAATCTTATTATATTTTTTATTATTTATAATATACTAAATATTAAAATTATTTAAATATTTTATAATTTTATAAACATAAAAATATTTGTGATAATAAAAAATTTTTCATTTAAATAAAATAATTTGCTTTAATTTAATATAGATAATATTTATTTAATAGTATAAAATGATAATTAAATAACAACTTTAAAAAGTTATTTAATTTTTAAATTAAATTTTCTTATATTATTATCAAAATAGTATTAAATAGATTATTATAGCATTTACAAATAAATAATACTAAAGGTTTTATATTATTTTAAAAATAAGTATTCTTAAATAGCTAAAAAAAGTTTTTATTTAAAGAAATTCTATATTATTTAAAGCATTTTAAAAATTCTTTAATTTTTTATTTTCAATTTTTCTCTATATAAAAGACAATCAGTAAAAAGAAAAAATCTATTTTTTAGTTAAAAATTTTTTTATTGATTTACTTTAATAATTATGATCATATAGTTCAAAAATTAAAATTACTCAAAATTTGCAGATTTTCTTTTTTTCTATTGATCATTTTTTATATGTTAAGATATAATAAAAATAAATATAATACATAAGTTAATTTTAAAAATTATAATAAAAATATGTAGATAAATATTATGAAAAACTAATATATTACAAAAAAGAAAAGGATAAAATTATGTAAGTATTTAAAAATTTTATTACAATTTTATTATAATTTATTAGCAACTTTTACAATAATTTTAATACTATTTTCTTTAATATTTTAAAAAGGTTTTTTAATTATTAATTCAAAAATTTCTAACTTATTTTCATTATTTAATATATTATCAATAGAAGTGATTTTAATTTGATTTTAATTAATGTTAACTTTCTATAAAGTAAAATTATTAATATTATTATTATGAATTTCTTTAACTTAGGCTAATTATATCTTTAGAAATTATTATTACTGTGATCAAAATGTTAAAATTTGTCTAACTCTTAACTTTATCAATTTATATATTAAATTTAACAAATCTATCAAATATAAAAACTTAAAAATAAAATTATAAAACTTTAATTAGAGAATTAAATAACAAATTTAATTATAAATTTTTGTGTAAAGATTATATCAAGCTATATAAAAATATGAAAAGTAGAAAGTTATAAGTTTAATTGATTTTTTTATTATAATATTAAAATTTATATTTAAGTTAATATATTTGAATTAATTTACAATATACTTAAAATACAAAATTTTTTTATTATAATTAATTATTTACTATATTATAAACTATTTAAATTAATATATATATGTATATAAAATATAAATAAATTAAAAATAATAATAATATATAATAAATAAGAAAGTAAAATATTAAAAATAAATATTATATTAAATATTCTTAGATTTTGTTTAATCTGTAGAATTAGAATTATTTATGTATTTTTAAAAATTAACTGAATTTTGTAAATCATTTATAGTTTTAGTATACTTTAATGCTAATTAATTTTGAGAATATCAAAATTAATTATATTAATTTAATATTTATTATAAATTATTAATAAAATAATTATATTTGTTAAAATATAATTCATTTGTCAAAATACAATTTAATTAATAATTTATTAATTCGTACTTAAGTATAATTTATAATATTACAGAATTTTTTATTAAAAAATCATTAAACTGCATAATTTATGTAATTTATTTTCATTAGTAAATTACTTTATTGATAATATTAACATTAAAAAATTATTTTGATTCTTTTTCTTTATAGTTTTTTTGAAATTAATAATAAAGTTATTTTATATTAATAGTAATATAAAATGTAAAATTATTTTTATAAATAAATATTTTAGAAATTGTAATAAGATTACCTATCTAACTTATTTGAATTTAGCAAATATAATAACAATAAGCTAATATTTATTTATATATTTTCAATGAAAATAAATTATGTATTTATATTTTGATTTTTAATAAAGTAATTTAAATTTTATAAATCAATAATTAATAAATTAAAATGAAAAAGATTAAAAATATTAATAATATTTAAATTTTAATATTTGTAATAATTTTAATATTTTATAATAGTTTTAATATTTTTACATTTGATTTGAATAATTTAATCTCTAATGTTAACTTTAATTTATTTAAATTTTAGGTAAGATAAAATTTATTATAAAATTACTACTATATTAACAAAATTTTGATTTTTATTGCATTTTAGTTTTTGATGTTATTAAATTAAAATGTCAAAAAAAAAATTCCCCGAGCCTAATTTTCCTAGCAAACTTCCCAATTTATATTAACGCTTTTTATATTTGTATTTTATTATTTCTTTGATTTTAAATAAATTATATTATAGTTAATATATCAATTTATGCATATAATAAATTTTTCTTACTACAAAGTAAAATATTAATTTATCAAGTTTACCTATAAAAGAATTTATTGATTCTATTACCAAAAACCATTGGTTAAAATGGTATTTTATATATAAAACTAGAGATGGAAACAGCCAAAAAGAGCGACTCAGAGTCGGGTCTGGAACCGATTATAAATTCAGCATATTCCGAATTTCTGCACCGGACCGGTTGCAAGAGTCATTAGATTAAAGATTGATTAATTAGTCAAAAAAATTTTTAAATTGATCAATAGCTACGCTCAAAGTTTTAATTTACTTAAGAAGAGTCGAAAGAACTGTCCCCATCCCTATATAAAACACATTCAATATTAAAAGACTTGTAAATTTAATTAAGAAATAGTTAACTTTTAATAAAGCATTTATTCATGATTTGGCAACATATTCCGGATTATGTAACTCGACTCTTATCCATCTAAATGCAATTAAAAAATGACAAAATAATAATAGTTAATTATCAATGAAATTAATAATCTTTTACAAAAATGAGGCATCTATTGTGAATTGGAATTTGATATAGATGTAAATGAGATTTTTACTGAAATAATTTAGCCACACCGTTTACCAAGTTATGCTTTTTTAGCGTAATTTTTCTTTATACTCAGTTTTCAAATAAATATGATGTATTTTGATCGAGATAATAGAATCGTATTTTTCTTTTTTTTTTTTGGTTAAATTATAATAAAATTATAAAATCTCATCCTTGCGAATGCGAATCATTGGTATCACTTTAAAATTTGGTCCTTAACAACTCGTTTCTCAACAATTATATTTATATATTTTTTTTTTTCCAGAAATTAATTTAATTACATTGATAAAAATTGTTTTGCTAAATAATATTTAAAGAATAATATAACTTATTCTTACATCTTAAAATATTGATATTTCTAAACATAAATTAGAAAGATAAATTAAAAATACATGACAAGCACACAAGTTATGATACAAAAATTGATAATAATGCTAAAATTATCTATGAGATAAAAAATATAAAAAAATATATTGTTGCTTATTACATAAAAAATTGTCCTTAGATATTTGCTTATAATTCCTTATTTTGAAAACAATTACCAGGATAATTGTTGTTGCGGTAAAACTCCAGTAATTTGAACTTGCTGCAATTCTCTTGCCATTTCATTATATTGTTGTAAAGTTAAACCTGAAGAAGAAACTGGCATTAATGAATAATTTATCAACGGTGTACCACTACCTTCATAATTCATTGATGATAACGACGATGAAGTAGTTATCATAGATGCATTAACTCTGCGTCGTCTTGTAGGTAAGGTAATAAACATTGGCATTTCTCTTTCATCCAAAGTAGATGAAATATTTACAGAAGATTGCAATACTTCTATCCATGAAACACATTCATCACGACTCTGTGTTTGAAATATAAATTGATGACCAGTAGAAACTCGTATTCTTATCACATTTCTTTTCTTGAGATAATCTGATGCTAAACCTATTTGAGCGTTTAACATACTAAACTCGCGAATTGGATTTACTCGCTAAAAATAAAAAAATAAAAAATTAATAAGGAAAAGAAGCGCGTAATAGCTATGTTTTGTTGAAAACAAACTTACGTTAAAATCAATTGGTTCGCTTTTATATACACGTAGAAGAGTTCCCCATAAATATATGTATAAGTGTTTCCATGATCTATCTCTCGATTTAACTCCTTTTGAGGAGAATTCATTTTTCTTTAAAATATAACCACTCTTTTGTACGGTGCAAGAATAGGAAGGTAATTCTTCATGAAATTCACTTTTATTTCTGTGGTGTTGTCGATCAACAACATCGAAATAAGAGGGTAATTCACTACTAGTCACGGGCATAGAAAGGCGCCAATTCGTATTTCGGACAGCTGCGCCACGATGTCGTCTCATAGCTGAAATAAGTTCATCATCTGTGCTGTTATGTTTACGTCCCCGAGAAGTTAAAGATATTGGCGTATAATTATCTTCTGATTGCTCTTCATTTGTATCCTGATCATCAGCGATATCAGTACTACTAGTTGTTGAAGAATCCGATATTATTGGCGCAGCAATCTGTGACTTTTGATCGTCAACTACGACATTGCTGTGCGTTACGTCCGTGAAGTCATTGATTTCCTCCTCATTAACAACATTTGTTAACGGTTCCTCTTCTTCCGTGATAGGCGTTAATGCGGTCAAATTATTACCGACGGTAAGTTGACCATCATCCTTGATCAGTTCATCATCATTGGATTCACGTGTCGAACGATTATCATTTTCATTTTCCACGATTGAAGACATATGGCTTTCAGTTTGCGCAGGTGTTAATAAGAACTGTTGTAACTTCCTAATATACATCAATAATATTTTACAATGAGATTCATTCTTGACTCCAATGGATTTTAAGGATTGTTCATTTAATGTCAAGAAGGTTGTAAAATCAATTTCATTTCTCTGAAAAATCGGTAAATATTGTTGAAGTTGAATTTGTAATAAAACAGATTTTATATTTACTAATATGAAGCGAAATCGAATAAGAATTAATATGGCATTTTAATTTGTATAAAACGTAAATATTTTTGGTTTTATTCCTTTACCTTTGCTGTTCTTTGATGCTTTGGACATAATCTTCGACATTGATGATAAAAATTTTGAAGAATGTGTGGTTAATGGATAGATAGATAGATATAAATACTTTATATATATTTAAATAATTCAAGGAAAAAAAATTTGAGGGGGAAATTTAAGATAAGTCGAAATGCTGAAGATAGTCGTGAGGGGTTATTTTATAAAAAGTTTTCTAACAATCGTACTTGAACAAATCGATAGATCAAATAATTATATATTCGAGTACATTTAAAAAAAAAAAATATCATACCAAAAGTCAAAAGGGCGGAGATTTTGTTGAAAAATTCTTTTTATTCTTTTATTTATGGAGTGATCTAATTTGTGCCCAAACCTAATAAATGTGTTATTTTATATTATGTCATATTTGCCTCAAATAATGACATTAAGGATTTCATGTGATTAGAATAAATAGAGTTAGAATTCTATTTGAATGATATCAGTAAAAAATTTACCTTTGTAAACTGAACATCATATCTTTAATCTGAGACTCTATGGAATTCTCCTTCCCCTAGGTCATAAATGGATTAATTTTGTTTACAAAGTAAGGATCATCATTTCTCCTGTTTTGGTCTCCTTTTGTTACCCTACCCTCCTTTTTCTTCAATCTAAAGTGGGAAATTTGATTGATCAAAACAATTCCCCCATTTTTTTCTCGGAGGTTTTAAAAGAATTTAAAGTTTGTCATTTTTTTTCCCTTTAGCTTGTGATTTGATCATTTGACATGACTTGCAGATGATAACTGCGGTAAAAAAAGAACAAAAATCAAGCTTGGATTTTTTTTCCTCGAAGAGATTATAAATTCCCTTATAATACAAAAAAGAATTTTATGGTTGCCCTTCATGATAGCGTTCTAGACTTTTTGGGCAAACATTCAATCCTTTCTTTTTATAATTATTATCAAATAACGCCCTCAAATAAAAATGATACAAAGGTGACGAAACAATAAAAATATACAATTAGCCGCAGTAAATTCGGTTTTTTCTTTATTATTTCTTGGAACCAAACGGTCCCAAATTTGAATTACAGCATAATTTGGTAATACGTTTATGATGATATTCGCACGTGTTAAAGAGAACAGCCACATTTTCGATGTCATATTTTCATAAAATAAAGCCACACGAATCAACGTAAATCACATGACTTAAGTATCACTTGTGTCACATGATGCTTATCCTTATGATCAACGCTTTATAAAGGGCTTGCCGAACGCGTCGCGTATTTTTTTTCTTCGTGTCAAACTCAACTTTAAACGACTTAAAAAACAAAAAAACTAAAAAAATATAACTGTAAAGTATCAATAAGACGTATAAAAGTTTTTATGTCTTTTAATATTTCCTTGTTCAACCTAACGAACATATTATTATTTTTGCTAGCTAAAGAATGGAGAAACGAAACCCCGCAAAAGTCTTAAGTAATCGTTCAAAACCTAAAAGGATAGCTTTAAGTGAAGTTTCTAATACTCAACTGCCTGCTTCGAAAGAATCTGAAATAATAAAACGTTGGTTACAGTCTGAAACACGTGACTCTGATTCACCAAAAGAAGTTGTTTACCAAACTAACTCACCTTCTACCGTGACAGAGGAAAATTCCGCTACACAGAAAACTACTATGTTTAATGGTACACGTGAACTAAACATACCAACTCCAAGAATCGTAGCTTCACCTACAAAAGTTACTTGGTATTACTCTCCGAGAGTCGTCATTCCTATCGTAACTCCGCCAGAAGTGACTGTTATTAAACCTAATTTTGAAGATATGAAATCTAATGAAAATCCTTCAGCGACAATCAAGAAAAATTCGAAAAAATCAAAGGCAAATACAAAGAAAAGTCAACCTAACAACAATAGTTCTTTATTAAATTGGTTCGGTCTTACAAGTGACCCCTCTCAAAAAGACACGAGTTCACCTAATACTACGTTAAATGAAATTGAAAATCCGAATGTCCTTAAAGAAATAACTAATCCACCAAATGTAAAAAAAAATTCATGATCTCCAAGATAATTTCATATGTTCATGTAGTAATATTAATTATACTTTATATTAGGTAACTTCGGAATCTCGGCCAGTCGCAAAGAGAAAGAGAGCCCCCAATACATCTAACTCTATTATTGTCGCTTCATTACCCACTTTTGAACATGTAAATTTGGAAATGATCGATATGGTGTTAATTACAGATATATTAAGCATTTACGATTTTATTGTAAAATTCGAGAAGCTCTTGGAATTAGATCTCTCGTATAATAGGGATCGATTAAATTATGGTAGAAAATTTTAACTTTACTTTAGTTATTATTATACACGATGAAGAAAACTGATAAAATGTATTAAATTAATTATGTTTATTAGATGATCTCGAAGAAATGATTTTGGATAACCAATTTCATACGTATCTAGCCTTTTTACAAGCTAGGTTGCTCTCTTTCCTTTACAAAGAGTCCGAAGAAGGATGCGACATAGATCTCGTTAATTTACAATATTTTCTCATTGAAAGATTTCCTAACAGAAAATTTCTTTGTGAGAAAGAATATTCGGAATTTGATCCAAGAGAGCGAACGTCTGTATTTCTTGACCTCATGAATGATGCATTACATACAAATAAACTTCGCGAGTACATAAGGGAATTGATGATGCCAGCAACTCACAAGAAAGAGAATGAGACTAGATCGGAAAGGATGAAAGAAATTAAATTTAAAGTAAATGAAATACGTGTCAAGATTGTTGACAAGGAAAATGAGATGAAAGCTATCGAAAATCAAATAAAGGAAATACATATGAATTGTGAGCGCGAAGATGTGGAATTTCCTAATGCTGTCACTAAACGTCAAAGAATAGTCGCACAACGCAAGGCGGAGACCGAACTTCACGAACATTTAAAAGATGCAGCCGACGAAATTGAGATATTCTCCCATAGCTTAGATAAGTTGGAAATGGAGCATAAGGAACTTGATATGTTAAATAAGACTGAACGGAATCATGCTCTTTGTACTCTACGCGGTGGCTCTATTTTAAATCCATCCGGGCGTGATGAAAGGTTTTACATGGTTGCCAGGTTAGGACAAGACCGGGATGGTAGATACTACTGGTTCTTTAGACCTTTAGGAGGCGTGTTTATCGAAACAATTAAATGGAATTACTCCGAGCAAGGTTCTGAAAATTCATCTTTGCCCATAACTTCTTCGTCAGAATGGCAAATGATCGGTGGAATTGGCGAACTTAGAATGCTTATGGCAGCTCTTAATGCACAAGATGATAGGGAGATGAGTTTAAAAACGAATCTTAAAACATTGGAGAATGAAATCGAATCCACATTTGAAATGCTAAACTTACGGCTCGAGAAAAAAAGAGATGCACAAACCGAAAAAATGGAAGTTGATTCTGAAGAAGTTAAACTTATCATGAGTCAACGTCAAAAAAGCTTTTGGAAATTATTTGATACGGTTATCCGCAAAAAGAACGTTTGGTCATCAGAAGAATATCATGTGATAATGAAAGAGTATGTAAAGAGAAAAATCGCAGAATTCGAGAAAATCTTGCAAGAAGTGGATCTAAATTTGGTTTTCAAAACTTGCGAGTCGAATTCTAGCGTAAATGCTAGTGATTACGTAAATGAAATCAAAAGGATGATCTCTGAAACCGGTCTTATCTTTACGGACGATGATGATGCATCATCTACTACTAGTTCCAAAAAAGATAAAAATTGGGGTTGGCTTTATGAGGTTGCAGTCAATTGGTATTCATTAGAAATTAAAACATTCTCTATATTGGCAGTTTGGTTGGATGTTATGATAAATTCCGGTGAACCCGTGGTTAGATCGATTAAGAGACGTATGCGAGAGCAGCTCTCGGAAAAATTCAAGTGTTCGTCACGTTTACGAAACAAAAAAGGCAAAGTCGTTGTATACAAGGAGGAAATCTCAGATGAAGATATAGGTGATGAGATAGATGGTGAAGAAAACGAGAACGAGGATGGTAATTTTGAAGCGCAAAAGCAGGTAAGATTATAAAGAAGTTCTTTTTATAATGTCAACCTTATTAATATATATATAAATTTTTTCAAATTAGCCATCCAAATGGAGTTTCCGTCAAAGAAAGAGAGTAGCCTATATTAACTAGTTAAATTTGATAATAATGCAAAGCGCAATAATAATTTTCATGTATTAGAATAATAGTTTGTATGATTGAATATATATATTAATAGGATATTTAGATAATTAAAGAAAATTTAATAAAGTTGTTTTAATAATAAACTTTCGTTACGATCCTGGTCTCGTTACGTAATTAGTAAAAAATTTTCCTATTTGTTACTTATCATTTGTTCATTTTTTCATTTAAAGAATATTTGTTATCCTTAAAAGTAAATAAGGAAGTCTTTTTTGTAATACATTTAACTATATGAGTTATTTATAGTTATTAATATATTAGTAGTAATCTCTTAGATTGTTTAGCAGGTAAATTTGTTTACAAATAGTATAAAATTAATAATATCAACTTATTTAGTAAATATTTTAAATTTATTAAAAGTTTAATTTTAAAGATCAATATATATTAAATTTTTTAAAAATTCTTAAAATTTAATTAATCTCAAATAATTAATTATAAACAATTTTATTGAATTTAATTAATTTAATTAAATTTTTGTTATATATTAATTATTTTACTACTAATAAAATTGTTAATTTTTTAATAAATTATTTTTTTATAATAATTTTATAATAATTAATGTAATTTTTAATATTATTAAAAATTAATAAAATTTTTTAATATAAAATTTTTTTAAAAATTACAACTTTTTAAATATTAAATATAATTCAAAAATAAAATTACTATTATGTAATATATATTTATAAAAAAAATTAATTTTTTGCAGTATAAAACCTTTATAATAGGAACTTAAAATATATTAATAAAATTTAATCCTATGATTAGATCTTAATCAAATAAAAAAATTGATTTATAAAAATGAATCGATTTATAAATTAAGTTTTTTTACAATTTTATAAATTACATAAACATTATATAACATATATATGAGTCAATCAAAAACTAGAATTTAAAAATCATATGAAACAATTTATTTTATTTTATTTTATTATTTTATTATAAATTGCATCAAGTATTACAAGGGAGACCGTCCCAAATAAGGAAATCGGTTACACAATTTATTAAAAATTTTTTTTATACAGTATATAATACT
>CAJVPP010002724.1:0-13720 GCA_910592005.1 Funneliformis mosseae
ATATGAAATTTAAGTTTGCGAATATTTTATGTTCTCATCGCAGCAGTTGCGTAAATACAATATTAATTTTATTTACAGATAGTATAAATTATATAATATTACACAATCAATTTTCATCCAATAAAATTCGTTAAATCTTATTGTACACCCCCAGCGCAGGTTAAACATCTACACCTCCGGAACAAATATACATATCAGTAAACTGCTAAAAATTATTCGGCTAAATGTTGTAAGGGAAACATTTTTGGGGATCATTAATTTGTCACACAAACAGTCACACAATGATTTGCGGTGTATCATTAACGGATATGCATTTTTTTTTTCCAAATTATTTTGGCTATGCGGAAACGAAAATTGAATATTTCCTGTACATTATTGGCGTTCGTCTTTTTCACGTTCTTCCTCTTTTTCACGTTCTTCATAATAAACTTGAATGGGACTTATCAGATCAAAAAGAATTTTGTGGTGACGAACGACACGGCATTGTTGAAAGAGCTTAACACCACGATCAAGTCATTGGTGAATGAGCTTAGCACCAAGCCTACAAGCCTTACAAGATGGAAACGATGGCACTACTTAATAAACTATTTAAATCAAAATTGGGAAGTAAAGATATACATAACAGAAGGTGACTGGTATGCCAGCCAAGACCTGCAAAGGCTTAAATATAATAATGATGGAACCTTAGCGAACTGCGACATACCATGTGTTTGGAAAGAAAAACGTCTAAGATACTGGGTACCTTCCGAAGAACTCAAAACGGCCGACGCCCTCTTTTGCGTCAACAGACCAAATCTACCAATACGGAAAGGGTGGGAAGGACAGAAATTCATAAATTATAATCTGGAACCTGTACAGCATGATTTTGGGCGATTTGATATCCTTGTAACGTTTGAGGAATTTTCAGATGTACCCACAAGTTACATTCGAATGGACCACAACGAATGGCGAAGAAAAAAACCCTTCAACGTAACAAGCCTCTCCCCAAACTCAACATTCATCTCCTTCATCGCTTCTCACTGGACAGAATTCCGAGAAACTTGGATTCCAACTCTTCAAGCCCACGTTCCCGTCGCGTCCTTCGGCAAGGTCTATCCGAATACCCCTTGGGATTCGGAATGTATAAATTTTGAGTGGTTTGAAATGAAGAATTGCATCATATCTAAATATCCTTTTTACCTGGCCATTGAAAACTCCCAAGTACAAGATTACTCCACTGAAAAACTTTGGGACACGTTTAAATTAGGAGTCGTGCCTGTTATATGGGGAGCACCCAATACTCGCTCATACTTACCACATCCTAAATCCGCCATTTTTATCGATGATTTTCCGAATGTTGAGGAACTTGCAAATTACTTGAAATATTTGGTTGGGAATGAGACAGCATATTTGGAATATCATCAGTGGCGGACCATGAAGACATGGCCAGAGGAATTTGAGAAAAAGGCATATATGAGTATGTGGAATATGGAATGTAATGTTTGTAAAGAGGTTGCTAGGTTGAGGATTGTAAAAGGGTTAACTGATGAGATGTAATACGGTTTTCACGCAATAGATACGTGATAATAAATATACGAGTTTTTAAAACGCTTATTAACATGGCATAATGAATCAAGAGTCAGATAATGCTGAACTTAAGGCCAGAATTATATAAGAAATTGCCGGCTATTGGGAAAATCGATAAGCTTGATCGCATTTCATTGTAATCAAAAATATACCGATGGCACCTGATTAAAGTGTGACACAATTTATTTTTGGTATACTTATTGATATGGAATGCCTCTGTGTTTTGGTTTACTTAATTTTTTAATTTTTTTAAAAGTTTTCTAGAAATAAATATACATTTTAAAATTGTTAATTCGAAAACGTGCTAATTTATGTCGCACACGCCTACATGCAATCATTATAGATTTTGAGTTATACGATAATAATTAATATCGCGATGCAATTTAAACAAAAATCTTCCTGAGAAATCGGGAGTGAGCCTGTATATTACCTTATCTAATTATCGTCTTAACTGATATTTCTTAGCTTCTATCCATCGTCTAGGGGAATAATAAACATATTCCTTATATGGTGGGATTACTTTGGCTGGATTAATTATTCCAATATATTCTGAGTAACGTTTTCTAAATAAAGCATGAAACTCATCGCAAGCTATATCATACTCTTCTTGTGCCTCAGGATTAATTAGCATCTGATTATATGTAAGTATACCTAAGAATTTCTTTCTATCGGGAGTACCATCATTCCTCACCACCTCCCAAACTCGTTTTGCCAAAGATTCAGGTCTCTTCTTATAATCCCTGTAAGCTCGCTGGATAACTGTTGCATAGAAGTTTTTAAAGTCATAATTATAGTAGTATTTAGGAATCAAGAATCCCCAAGATCGCTTCATTGATCTTCCTGAACTTCTCGAAAAATACTTTATTAAAATAGTTATACAGTATATTGGAGGATCAAACCTGGAATAGGCAAATCAGGTTTTTCTTCATGTATATGAAGCATTTTATGCATAACGCCTTCGGCCAATTATACTAGACGATCATGCATGCAGATTATATAGCTAT
Source organism: Funneliformis mosseae (assembly GCA_910592005.1). Classification (NCBI taxonomy): domain Eukaryota; kingdom Fungi; phylum Glomeromycota; class Glomeromycetes; order Glomerales; family Glomeraceae; genus Funneliformis; species Funneliformis mosseae. The sequence goes on from CAJVPP010002724.1 coordinate 2,571, forward strand.
TCATTTCGCAAAAAAAAAATAAAATATGTTATACATTACGCCTTTAGCTAAATGTTCAGTGAAAAGCAATAGTCCATAATTAAGATATTTCTCAAAATCGGCCAGTTAAATGAATGTAATTTTTGCCCCATCTTTCAATCTTAATGCAGGCTGATTAAGATGGTTTATAGACAGTAGTAAGTTATTTTGTTTTGCATACCGAGATGAGATAAATATTTCGCTTGTATTACTTTTGCAATTTGATAATTGATAAGAAGTTGGTGAAACCATTTCTTGCCTTACAGGTGAAATATTAGCTGGCTCAAAATTTGGAGCACTTGGCATAATATTTTTTGCTATGGTTATTTTAACCTGCCTATATGTTTCATAGCTAGTTGAACGACCATCATAATTATACATTACTGATACCAATTTATCCTTTTCTGAATGTAGAGTAGATTGGGATGAAAGCTCTAACGGAAGATGCTTCATTTCAGCCTCTTCTTGTAATATATACTGTTTATATTGCCAGATCTGAAATTTTCTCCTATCAATAGCTTGGAGAATTTTTTTTCTTCTTACATGTTTGATTGGGTTAGCTTTGCTAACAATACATCTCTTTAAGTGGCCATCTCAATAGAGAAATTCACCTATAAGCCTTTCAGGAATGAATATTAGGAAGTCACACACATTACAATATATATAATTTGTTAGATTTCCATTAGGATAGAACCCTTTACCATCTTCATAAAACATTGCATACATGTGAATGTATCCATTCTTAGAAAATATTTCTGGATTTTCTTCAAGTATTTTTCTAAATGGATTATGAATACGAAAGCATCACATTTCTGGTGTTTCATTATCATATTTATATTGTAAAAGGTGTATTGCTTTTATTATTTCATTATATCTATCATCATGATCTGGGAATAATAGTAAGCATTACTGTCTAAATTCATCTTTATAAATATTTAAGCAATAAAATAGTTTTTTTTAATGATTTATATCATTTTAGTGATTTATAGTAATTTATAACAAGTATACTATAATAAATATCAGATTCATTTTTATTTGATTACAAGTATATCGGAAATTTATACTAATTTTATATTTACATGCATATGCACAGCATTTTTAACTAAATCAGTTTGTGGCATGACATATATTACATCACATGTATCATCCTAGATCTCTGCCAGTTCCTCGATAGTTCTAGAAGAGTTTTAGACGCTGGTGAGTTTCTATAAATCATGAGATAATCATCTAATGAGATTCCACTCTCCTTGATCTTGAGCTAAGCCACCATTATTATTTGATTAATTATTCTTCCTCCAGTCTTTTGCATCACTAACTCGTTTTATAATTTTTTAGCCACGAACTGGTATTTCATTTTACATAGTACTGAGGATATCTATTGTACGAGCAAGACTGAGTATCGCATCTCTCTGACTGAAGATACACTTAGGGACTTAATAAGAACGTGAAGAGAATTTTAGAAGTTATAGCAGGCTTGTTAAAGGATAGGGTAACAGTTAGTGAAGAATCCATAAGCAAGAAGTGTCGTGTAGAAGAGATAATCAAGAAAAAATAGGCAGTATAAATTCACTATCATTAGTATAGAAACTTCATATATTACGAGCAAAGCTCTCGCATTTGTATATATTTATTTTTTTTTTTGTATTAATAAAAAATTTCTTGGCAAATTTCGCTGACCAATTGGTTAGAGAAATCTAAATGCAAAAATTAATAAAGTTCACCCAATAAGTGCTTGTATTTTTTAACTAATGTAACTATGTATCATCAAAAAATTTTTAAAACTTGCGTGCTTATAGAATAATAAACTGCATTATCGCATAAATATTGGTACCTATTCTAACCTCAAATCATACTTTCACCTCTTTTTTTCAGTATTTAGTATTATCCCACAATTCAAAAGCAATATAATCATAGCACTATTTTAACTTTTCTTGAGACATTTTGAATGTTTGCTGTAAAAGGAAAAAGCAGAAAAATATATAAAGAGATACTGTATATCAGTAACAAAGGTTTGGTAAGGAAATAAAGAGGGTGAAGATTGATAAAATAAATTCAAAACAAAGGACAGATATGAATGTTAATCAAACTTACATAGATGATCATTTTAATAAAAGCAAAAAAAATTTAAAATTTAATAAGAGATATATATTTAATAAAATAATTATATAAAAATATTTAAGAATTAAAAAAAATAACTAATTTATAATTTTATTTCCAGCTACCATTGCTACCACCATATTCAGAATATGCGAAAATTCCTTAACCGTAGAAAATACCTATGAAAATTTTAGTTATATAGTCAATTCTCTTTAAGTGCATCCCTTTGGAACTATAATAAAAGTTTAAAGAATATGCATTTTAAGAGGGTATGCATTTAAAGAAAAAATTTCTATATGATTTCTATATGCTTAAGACTAGATGAGAGCATGCATTTAGAGAGAAAATATATAGTGTATGCATTTAGAGAGGTGTATTTAGAGAGAGTTTACTGTATATATTTCTCTATCTACCTCGTAATGATTAAATAATAATTCTTTTACAATCATTAAAACCTTATTAGAAATATGATAAAATATTAATCAACCAATGAAATTAAATTTACGTTTAACCAATAAGAATATTTTATCCAATTAAAATTTATTAATTAGATATATCGAACTGATTATTTAATTAATTTATCTTTTTTTTCTCTTGGTAATGTATTCTTTATCAGTATCTTCTTTGCTAAAAACCCGTAAGTTTTATTTTTGCCATTTTTATACACGCAAATTTGCGAATGCAGATTATTTAATTTCTGTTATTTTTATTAGGAATTGGACAACGTGTTGGTGTTATTACTTGTAAAACGATATGTGTTCCCACATTTAATCAAAAGGTACACCGAATTTACAGGCTTAATCTGTTATTTTTCAAATATTGATGAATTTTGATATTTAATATTAGCGATTTGCTCACGACCTTATCATAAGGAAAAAAACTGGGAAACCTATTATTAAATATGGTCCAGGAGGTCGGTATGTATTCAAATTATTTTATTTACCTTTGCTATAAAATTTGTGCTTTAACTAAAGATTTTTATACATAGTTCTTCGGTTAGTGGAAATATAGCAACTGTTTTTGGATGTACGGGATTTTTGGGTCGCTATGTGGTCAGTAAACTTGGTAAATCTTCAATTTATGCTTTTCTTGAATGTTATGATTATTATTCAAAAAAAAAAGGGGGAAAATTTTTTATGGATGTTTTAAAACTTTTAATTTCTATAATAGCCAAACATGGAACCCAAGTTGTTATACCTTATCGTGACGAAGATTCGAAAAGACATTTAAAAGTTACAGGAGATTTAGGCCAAATCGTTTCCATGGTAAATAATTAATCAGAATCTGATTATTATTTTTAGAAAGAAATGTTTATCATTTTTTATTTTAATAGGAATTTGATCTTCGTAATGAACAAAATATTATTGAAGCGGTTAGACATTCTGATATCGTTTATAATTTGATAGGAAGAGATTATGAAACAAAGTAATTATTGAATTTTTTAAATAAACTAGTTTTCTTTAAAAAAAGGGGGCGAAAAAAAATTTAATAATGGTTTGATTCGTTTCAAGGAACTTTACATTTGAGAAAGTTCATATAGAAGGAGCAGAAAGAATTGCAAAAATTTGTAAAGAACTTGGAGTATCAAGATTAGTTCATATGTCGGCTTTAAATGCTGATGTTAACTCTCCATCAAAATTTTTACAATCAAAGGTAAAGAATATGGATAATCTGGTCGTTTGTGAATTATTTTAATAAAAGCAATTTTTTTTTTTTGTTATAGGCTTTGGGAGAAAGAGTTGTTAAAGAACAATTTCCTGACGTAACTATAGTCCGTCCTGGATATATATATGGTCCTGAGGATAGATTTTTGAATAGATTGTCAGGTTGGTGATAATTCATTATTTAAGCTTAATAATATTGATTAATATTGGAATTTGAAATTCATATAATATTTTTAGTGTTTTCTTATGAATTAATGGTTAACCACGGAGAAACGTTAATTAGGCCAGTTAATGTATGTAAATAAATAAATAAAGGTTTAAGTTAAATTATATATAACTAAATGACTTCTTACATTATAGGTACTAGATGTAGCAACAGCATTAGAAATTATGTTAAAAGATGAAACAACAATTTCTTCAACATATGAATTATATGGAACAAAAGCATTTAGTATTGAAGAAATTTATGACATAATAGATGATCTTATGTTAAGAAAACGCACAAGATTTAACGTACCCAAACCAATTGCATTGGCTATTACAAAATTATTAAGTTATTTACCTTGGCCGTATGTAACACCCGAAGATATTGAGAGATATTGTATAAGTGATAAACCTGGTAAAGGAGTAACGGGCGAAGTAGTAAAAACTTTTAGTGATTTGGGTATTCAACCTCTTGAATTTCAAGATACTGCTATTCAAGTCGTTAGAAGGTATAGGAGTAATATTAATTTTAATCAACCTATGGATAAAAATGTTGGTAGGGTTAAAAAAGGTATTTATTACGTTGATTACTAGATGAATGAAGTTGAAAGAGAAAAAATGATTGTATCAACAATATAAAGAAAGGATTTAAATTAATTTATTAATATATAAAATTGTGTAAAATAAATTTTAAAAATTTTTTTTTTTACAAAAAAACTAATATATAATTTGATTTCTTTTTGATCATGCTTAGAGTTTTTGGTACATTAGAAACATGTTTAATGATTTATAAATAGAATAACTATTTACAATATTAACATCATCTTTTTGCTATTTATTGTTTGAAAAATGATTTCCATGATTTTGTTTTGCTCTAAGTAATGACTTCAGGTTTAAATTGAGACTAAAAAAAATAATAACCTTATTAAAGAAATGTTATTTTCGAGAAGATTTATTAAAAAATTATGTTAAACTATCCAAACTAATCAAATTTGATTTATCAATATAGGCAATTTTTGTCGGAATAACTATTAATTATTATTATAAGTAGTAATTTCGGTGATATTTTACCGAATGCATTAAAGAATTTCTGATATCAAATGTCTGAAAACCTAATGTTTATAAAACACAAATATTTATCATAACTGCCTTAAATTTGTTTTTCCTTCCCTTTTGATACCTTTTTTTGAACCTCAACATTATTTATATTATGTTTAACATGATCCAACAATTCTCTTATATCAGAGAAATATTTCAACATAAATGGACCATTAGCTGGAAGTACCTTATCGGAATGTATTAATATCAACTAAATAAAAAATGATGATAATTAATAATAATAGTATTATATATGAAAAATTCTATAAATGTTTTAATAACCATTCTTACTTCCAAGAATTTTTTACTGCTCTCCTGATGATCAAATATACCAATAAAATCACTAAGCTTTATAAAAATCATTATTTAAATCAGATTGTTAAGCAACGACATTAAGAAAATTTGTCATACGCATAAATTCATTTACATACCCTATCATGAAATTTGTTTATATTACCACCATTGTTAATATAATCACTGATATATTTCAATTTTTCTCTATCTAACCTTGACATTTTGACTTGGCGCCAAAGTTCTTCGAAATCATCAAGTTTTTCGTCAGATTCGAGGTAAGTTCTTTTAGGAATGATTGACGCTGAACCGTCTTTTCCCTAATTAAAGTAGGTTGAATTTTAGTATCATATCATTTATTCTCAAAATTATACGGACCTCAAACATGAAATTTAAAGCAAATATAAACCTTTTTACGACGCAACCTTATCCACCGTCTTCGGCGAACAAAGGAGCGTAGTGGCTGATAACACCCTATAAAAAAATATTTTTATATAATATTAGTAAAAGTTGATTAATTAAAGAGATCATTTAAGACAACTTACCATGCCAAGAAGAACTATGAAAATTAAAAGCATATTCCCATCCCTCTAAAAAAATTTAAGAAAATAATATTATCACAAAAAAGAAAATGAAGAAATTTTTTTTTCAAAAAAAAAGGTGTGTACCTTCATCAACGTCACCAGACATATCAATCAACCATTCTTTGTGAACCTATATGAAAAGGAAAGTATATTGATTCTGATATAAAATCAAAGAATAATATAGAAATCACTTAATACAACGCACCCACCCACTCCCAAGTTGGATCTGGCAACTGAAAATTATAAATATCCATTGGTGAATATCTAGCAACATCAAAAAAAACTAGATTAGCTAAAAGAAGTATTTCGAAAAAAGTTCATATGCTACTATATTCTGGGAAGTGTAAGCTGCAATGCGAGATTTGATTTTGATCATAAGTACTTTTGATTTCTATCAGTCCATGAGTTTGGATCAACTTGATTCAAAGCTTTAGAACTAAATTTTGGTAAGCCAAATAAGAATAGTCTATGATTTAAAAAATATGTTAATAAAAAAAAAAAAAAAAAAAGAAAAAGACATTGTGATATTATGGTAGTGAGTATGATTACCCTCTTTGATTCTCATAAAGAATATCATAAGCATGCTCATTAGTCTTGGTTGTATGTTCGTTTATAATTCCATCGTTCTATAAGGAGAAAATCAAGTTATCCTCATCTCTAAAGTACTTTACCTGTCAAAAGCAAATAAATACATACCCCTTGTTCTCTTATAATCTTGATAGAGTTAAATTTCTTCAATTTTTTCGATCTATCCAGGTCAATGCCTAGAAACGTAGAAGTACGTTTTTCGTCAGTTTCCATGTTTTGAAAAGAAAGTTTGAATGAGGCCTAATATAGACAATTTAATAGTAAACCTTAAATTAAAGCATGTATTATAATATGATGTAATTTTTGCACGTACATCAATTCTGCAGTAATTAAATTTAACTTAGCTTTTTATAGAAATTCATTCAAATAGTATAAATAATGATCATTTTTGATATTCGAAAATTTTATTTTAATTATGAGTTCAGGTCCTCCGCCTTCAGAACCGCACACTTCGTTACTAGTTTCTCCGTCTTCAAAAGATAAATATGTCAAAAATTCAACATCATCGATTGTTTTTCCTACAAAATCTAGTCGTCTACGGTTCGCATTACATAGGATAAGAAAAATGTTAAAGCGTATACCCTTTGAAAAACGACGAATGAAGTTACTAACGTTTATTACATTGGTGATTGTATCTACGGTATTTATAAAGGGGATATTAATGATTTCTTCTTTTGTAACGTCATGGATTGATGATGCTCCCACTCTTACATTCGGTAAGTTAGCTACATGTACATTTAGAATAAAAAAAAAATAACGTTGTGATATCCTAATTTTTCTTTTTTTTTTTTCACGTGAAACAGAAAAACAAAACTATTCACCGGTTAAATATTTAGGAATAGGTCCGAACATATCAACAAGGTTACCAAAAGGGGTTACAATTTATCACATCACCAAAGAATTTGGAGCAGCAACGTTAGGAGGATTGGGAGAATTAGTGACGGGGTTATCTCAAGCACAATCAAAAAATTCATCATTAAACGTCAATGTAATTATGCCATATTACTCATATTTAAGTAAATTATATAGACCTCATAAATACGCACATTTATCCATAAAAATTCGCGATAAAAGCGGTAAATGGAAGAATGTAGGATTTTTGGTTTATCGTACTTTGTGGAATACTTCAAAGAATAATATTTTAACGAGTAATTCCGAGATACCATCGGGTATTCTTAGTGTATTTATGATCGGACCAGCATCAAATATGATACCATTAAATACGGCATTTAAAGCGTCAAGTATAGCAAAGATCAAAAATTTAAATTCAAAATTACTACCTGAATGGAAAGATTTGTACTTTTGCAAAGCTGCCGCTGAGCTCATTGCGTATAGAAATACAATAATTGACACTTCGTTATTTGCCATACATGAAACAAGAGGTGTGGATGTTGTACACGTTCATGGTTCAACCAACGCATTTATGATTGAATTTCTTGAAAATATTAATCATGGTAAAAAATTTGGAAAGAAAATTCCCGCTGTAGTTTACACGATACATGATTATTTAGAGGAACAGATTTATTCAAATGATCTCACGAATATTCAAAAATTTCTTGATGTTGACGTATTCCAAGTAGGGAAACCTCAATATTTTCATAATGATCGAATGTACATGTCAGGCTATGCGATTGATAACGCGCAAATGGTGACTTTTGTATCAAAAGATTTGGCAAGGGAAATGGTTGAAGGACCAATGGATTTTCATCTTAAAGAATTAATTATACCAAATATTTTGAATAAAGCGAAATTAGGTCAATGGGTTGGTATAACGAGTGGGATTGATTTTATTTCCTATAATCCATTTAATAATTCAATGTTAATGGAAAGTAACGCAAATTTTCCTAACAATTTCGATGATTTTGATCCAGTTTTATTATACGCAGAGTCAATTGAAGGATCATCACAAGAATTAGTTACAGTTTCGAAGCAAAGTGCAAAAGCGTACCTAGTAAGAGAAGGCTTGTTGACCCGAGAAGATTTAAATAGACCTTTAGTATTATACGTTGGTGAATTGGAATATAATAAAGGGTTACAATTCTTTAAAGCCGCAGCCGACTTCTTTGTGGAAATGGATGCAAAATTTATCATCATGGGAAAGAATAGTAATTATCCTTTAGAAATCTTAAATAAATTATCCGAAAACGCACCTAATCATGTTATCATAATAAATAATTTGGAATTTCAAAAAGAGTGGGGTATATTGTATAGGGTTGCTTCTGATATCTTTTTTATGCCAAGTTTCATGGAAAGTTTTGGTTTATTTGCCGCAGAAGGGTTATTGTTTGGTACGCCTGTGGTTAGCAATTGTGTTGGTGATTTAAAAGAATTTTTAGTTAATAAAGCTAAAGACGATGATAATTTTAAAATTGATTATAACTCTTATCTATTTGAATTGGTTGATAATCAAATGATTGGTTTGTCGATAGACAATATGAAGTTGGCTTTATTAGAAGCAATTAATGATTGGAAAAGGATGAGCAAAGACATCAGAGTAAAAGAAATCTTCTTGAGAAAATTAATTAAAGATGCTTTTAAACTAAGTTGGAATCGTTTTGAAGGTCCTGTTGAACAATATTTAAAAGTTTATAGAAAAGCAATGTTGCAGGTTCGAGATAAATTAGAAGAGGGATTAAATGATTGAAAGAACATTAAGTTACGAATAAGGTGTCCAGAATTTGTTGGCGTGATGGCCTAAAAATCTTGGTGTAAAGATCGTGAAAATCGTAAAAATCGTGATCATAATTTCGGCTAAAAATTTCTTAAAAGTATGTAGATTTCAATAGACCGCATATAATTTTATTTATCTATATAATTTAATACTACATAAACATCAGTACGATTACCAAGACTAAAATAAAGAAAATTAAGTATTTGAATACTCTCTTCTTTAAGCATCACTCTTCTATCTGATAAAATACTTTTATAACTAGAAAAATTATGCTCAATATCTACAGATACTGGTAACAATATATATATTAAAGCCAATAAACCTAAGTTTTGGTAATACATATGTTTTATCCTGCCAATATATATTAAATCTTTAAATTCTTCAATAGATTCATTAAGTTTACAGCAAATAACCCATTCTTGTATCAGTAGGAGAATGAAATTCTTTAATAATTCCAAAATTTTCCATATTATGATTAGCTGTATTATATTGAATAAATCTTGAATCAAAACATTGTATTACTTTAAATAATAATAACGTTGAATGATAAAATATATATTTTTCATATTTTTCATATATCAATATAAAAGCTTTAGAAAATAATGAAATAAATTGCCTAAAATCCTAATTTGCTTCATTTAAAATTTGAAATATTTTATTTAAATCAGAGAATTTCATATTTCTGATGAAAGAAAAGCTTAAAAAGCTATTATTCAATAATAAACAAATAGAATTATAGCTTTATTTCTTATTTTAAAGAATTTCAAATCATTAATTAATCTAAATAAAAATAAAGCATTAATATAATTATTACAAAATTAATAAATTCATAAATATAAAATTACTTACTGATTGTAATTATATGTAATAAAATAGATGAATATTTTAACATATAAACTATAATTTCTATTTTAATAAAAGTTATAAAGTATTTAAATAGATTCTAAATTATGATTAATAAAATATTCTGCAATAATAAAAGTAATTAAGCAAGAATATAAGAGATTGATCTAATATAAAATAAAACTATAAATTTTATCATATCTTTATAAGTAGATGTATTAAATTAGGTGATTCAACTTTTCTATATAATAAATACTCCTTTCACTAAATTTTTCTTTATAAATTATAAATAAAATATTGGTTTGAATTTTATAATTAGTTTATCAATTAAATTAAATTTTTGGAAGTTTAATTATGTTTTGACAATTAAATTGAGGATATATGTTAAACAATAATTGTATTTTAAGTTGATAAAAAAAAAGATAAATAGAAATATGTTAATTTTATATACAAATATTATTAGATATAAAAAAAAATAATATTTTAATAAGAAATATTATAAAAATAAATATTATTTATAATAAATTATAAAATAAATAAAGCATTACTATTGGATAAAAACTTAGTTTTAGTTAATTTAGTTTGATTATCAAAATAAATATGAGATTAACAGTATATTATCACTGTAAAATTTTTTAACTCAGGTTAATTATGTTCTTAAGTTTCTACTTGAAGTTCCTATCTATAGTTTACTATAGTTAAGACATTAGGATCTGCCTAACTCTTAACTTTATTAAATCTACGCATTTAAACTTAAACAAATCTATCAAGTATAAAGACTTGAAAGACGAGATTACAAATAATTTAGTTAAAAAATTCAAATGACAAACTCAATTATAAATAATATGTAAAGATCATGTTAGACTATATAATATTGAAACTTGTATTTACAAAAGAGTTTGTAAATCTGTAAAAGAGTTAATTTATAATATAAGCAAAAAGTCTATCTATTTATACAAAATTTCCTTTATTTTAATTAACTATTTATTATACTATAAACTAACTAATTTAATAAATAAAATATAAGTAAAATAAATATATATAAAATAATAAAAATATAAAATATAATAAATAATAATAAAAAGTAAAATA
>CAJVPP010002725.1:0-13719 GCA_910592005.1 Funneliformis mosseae
ATAGAGGGTACGATAGGGATGAAATGTGGTGCTTTCTTTCTTCCACGAAGTTGAGTGTCGCCAAAAGTTTTTAAAAATTTTTCGGTTATCATACGATTTAATTGAAACATTTCCTCGGGGGTTCGGGGTATCATATCATCGTTATCATGCCTAAAATTTACGCAAGTATTTTAAAATCATGATCTTTGATATGATGATGAGCGTACAAGCATTTAAACACATTCATACCTTGCGTTATCTCCGGTCCATATAATAAAATCAAGCTTATTCTTCCAATTGTTTTCCAACCATTCAAACGTTGCTTCTATCAGATTCATAGGAGAATCACAAACGGTCGCAGGAGCTCCCCAAGGACCAGATATACCCCGTTTCATATGCCTAGGTTTTTTTGCACTTTTAAAGTGTTCATGACACCTAGATTTTGCGGTAACATTAGAAACGTAATGGGGATCCGGATGAAAATCCGTTATATGAAGAAACTTTCCATGAAGTTTAGGGGGTATCGGTATCGGGATAGTTTCCGAGTCAAAGAGAGGAGATCCGAATAAAGATAACAGGAATAATAAAGGAATAACATATAATAATTTAGCAGATATCCACATATTGAAATTTTTATTTTTAATTTATTTATTTATTTTTTTTTTTTTTCTTTCGGAGAAAAAATATCCATCGGAGTTTGAATATATTTATAATATTTTTTAATTTGTCAACTTTTTTTTAACTGGAACACGCCCCCTTAAATAACGGTACTAAAAGTGGCATGGCAACAATTAATAATACAGATGATTTTCGGTAACGGCGTATTGGTAAATCATTTCGTCAACAGACCACGTGATGAAGGAAAACAAAAGCGTGTTTCACTTTTGTTTCACGAATTTTCGTCTTTGGAAACGTAAATAATATTTCATTGGATAAATAACCTTTTATTTATACGATAGGGGGTCGCGTGGTTTTCTTTGTAAAGAATTGTGTAATAAATATCGAAAAACACAACTCATCATTGGATGACTGCGGATCATTTATCGTCTTATCAAATACCTAATCAGCTAGATCATAGATCTTTTAATTCATGAACCAATAATCCTCAAAGCACGAACCTGATTACTTTGATGATACGCAATCAACGTATAATGATTGAAGCAAAAAAAAAAAAAAAATGTTAAGAGGAAATCCTTTTGTTTTAACTTAAAAAATCTATTATGTTAATTTTTTAAATAACTAGTGTAATAAGATGATCTAACTAGTGAGAACTTTACGCCTAAATTATTAATTATTGCATGTTGATTAAAGTTCGGACATTGTCTAAACAACGAATTCTCTTATCCGATACATATTTGGCCAAATCTACTGACGATCATTCGAACAAAAAATTCTTTTTTTATTCATATGTACCTGTGCTTCGTAAGTAAAACATATGGCGTCTCGGAAATTCGAAAACCATACACCAACTTTGGTTAATCCTGTGCGACGCGATAAAGAGCTCTTTGAAAAGTAAGAGATTTCCCTTATAATAAAAAATTAACATAAACATGTGAAAAACTTTATTTTGAAGTTAGCATGATGTATGTCATTGTTACAACAAAAAAAAAGTTTAGGTGATTTTAAAAAAACCGGTGATGTCATTGCAAAATAATTTCGCGTCGATGATGTAGTAATTGTCGAATTTTATTATGAAAGTTTCATTATTTACGTAACATAAATATGTTGGATGCAAACTCCAAAGAGTTTTCACGATGATTATTATGAGGCTTCCACTTGCGGTTAATTAATCTGCATCTGGCAATTTTTATAATTATTAATAAATAAATATTTATAACCTAGAATAGAAAATTCTATTATGATTAGCCGGAGACTCGGAGACTAAATAAAGATCGATATTATGTAATAACCATAATAGCCAAGCCATGAAACCCTTATACGAACGTTAACACCTTCTGACTTTACGAAAAAGTCAAAGATGTACACGTTAAATCAAAAATAAATAAACAGATCTAAATAAATATAGGTGGTAATAATCATTTTAAAAATTTACAAGGAAGTTAATCCGTAAAACTTTGTTTAGAACCCGGGATGAATTTAAAATGGGAAAATATGATTTAACCGATTCAGTTTGTTGAACTCATTTTGAACTTTAATGAACGATTTTGCATTGTTAAAGGTCAATTACTCTATGATTTTTCATGTCAACTTTCTAAAAAATCCCGTTTATGACCATGGATCGCGAGAATAACCCGGCATTTTCTTCGGAAACTGACAATCAAGAACAATTATATCAAGTAAGTTTTACGAATATAATCGTTCGAAAATCTCGGAATTTTTTTTTTTTTTTTTTTAAAAAAAATTACAGAGAATTTCGGAGAAAGGAAAAGGCGATATTGTTATAATAAATATGATTCACATGATAAATTCTATATTGATTGAAGTAACTTCACAAGTTAAAAAAGCATATTCGGCTTCTTTAATATTTGGTCTACTGAAAACAAGGTAAAAAAAAAAAATTTACATATCGTCCAATCAATCATATTCTGGTTCGGACGTTGTACAAACTTTTTTTTTACGTGCTATTAATAGTAAAGTAAAATTTTACAAAATTACAAATTACAAATCGGAGAGTACAAAAAATTTCTATCTAGTTAAGAAAACAAAAATAAATCAAAATCAACCTTACCGTCCCAGACTAGCCTACCCTAGATTAAATTAGAATAGGCTCGCGGACGTTGTACAAACTTTTTTTTTTGAATTTAAAAACAAATATCAACTTTCCTATTTTATACACATACTTTAAATACGCAATAATTATTCTTTCCAAACCTAATTGGTTTAAGTATCAAAAAATGTACTAAAAGTATTTTGAAATTCCTGTGCGTGAAGATAAATGAAAAATTGGAGAATGGACAAAAGAAGTTAGGTTTGAAAATGTTGATAACGAGAAAAAAATTCGTGATTGGTTTAGCGAAATATACATTTTACATCTCGATCAAATTCAATTAACTGAAATTGGAAATTCCCAATTTCAGACACAATATGCCTTAACAAAAAAAAAAAAAAAAAGAATGAAAATACTATTTTTGTTTGAATCTAGAAATGTGGTTTGATACATATACATATACATATTTATATTTTATATTTAAAAAAAAAGTGACTTTTTACAAATAAGGAATCTATAATATTCTTGATTATTTTCCAATAATAAAGTGAATTCTTTTGCTCTTTAAAGGAGAAGAATAAAGAATATTAACCCTTACAATAATGCAAATATTTATAAGTAAAAAAAAAAAAAAAAAAAAAAAAAAAAAAGAAAGAGGAATATACTTTATATATATATTTCTAAACGAAATTTCTAAAAGGTAATTCGTTATGGACTTTTTATATCACACTTTATCCCACACATCATCTAAATCTCTTGGATTATCCATTACAGGCCTATAAACAAATAGGTAAAATAAAATAAATGTTAAAGAAAATTTTTCGGTATCAATATAATAATAAGAGTCGCATCCACTTACCCAGAGTATGGTTCATCACAACTAATTGTATGTTGAATAATGGGTATAACGGTTTTTGCTTCTTTTAAAGCAGCAGTTATGACCCTTCCCTCATATGAATAAAAATCTTCCAATAATAATTTTTTTAAAGATTTTCTCTCATTGGCATAATTTATCAGAACCTTTAATAAATTTTCATCTATAATTTCTGGTCTATATACGGCTAAAATCTGAAATGAGGCTGGACATGCTTTTAAAAAGAAATCCAAAATATATGGAGTAATTGACATATAAAACCCAAAGTATAAAAGAGATTTTGGAAATGATTTTGCGAATTGATGTAAATTCTCAGTTGTAGCAAAAGGAAATTCTGCTGAATTTATGTAAATGGAAAAATGTCGAAGATAAAGTGTTGACGTTAATAAACCAGACACTGAAACAGGGATTTCTGGTGTTGCTAACGATAAAGATAAATGTGTTAGATTAGGACATTTTTGTCCAATAATCTCGACGAGTTCAGATGTGACATGAACACATGATAACGTCTCCAGGTTTACATTTGCCATCTCTAGGATTGCTCCTATAAGCGCTGATACATCCACCCGGTATTTGTCTTCTTGATAATGTAAATGCTTAAGGTGAATAGGTTCTGGTAGTTCTACATTCTTGATGGGTTCTTCATCACCCGGGTGAATACTAATAATTTGTAAGGTTTCTAATTTTCTTAAAATTGGTAGGATTGGTAATAAAAGACGAAATTGATACTGATACAGGTCATGAAGTCTTAGATATGTTAAAGAATGTGCTTGAACTGGTAACGCTTTAAAAATTGTAGCTGAAGCTGTAGGATTCCAGAATTCTAACATTACGAGATCACGTAAATTGTGTTGCGTTTGAATTAATTTCGAGATACTTTTCGCAATTTGTTGAAGTTTCAAATCTTGTTCAGAGATATTTGTGATATTAATATAAATATGTTGAATGTTACGAGAGCAATTGGTCATAAAATCAAAAAGATTTGAAATGATTTCGGACGATTTATCTTCTTGTTCAGACCATCCCGAATAATCAAACTGAAATTTTTCAAGCTTAGATAAAGCTCGATTCGCTTCGTCAAATGATATAATGTCCGCGATAAGCGAATCGTCATCTTCATCAAAGTGCACGATGTCTAAATCCCTTATCCCTTTGCTACGACTAAATAAAAGGTTTCCAAGAATCGTTTGAACAAAGTTGGTATATGGATAAATATCTAAATCTCGTCCTTCGAGGTAACTTGACCACGATTTAACCCTGGTGGAAAGCCATGACATAATAGCACCCGTGAAATGAGCAGATTCAAAACTTTGTAAATATTTCGGATAATCAAAAAGTGGCGATATAGATTCAGGAAGTTCTAATCCTTCATCAATCAAAATTTGTCTTTCATCTTCTGGCAAACATGCGATATAAATTTGAACTATATTTGCCGCCAATTCACCAAATCCATGATATTCAAAAGGGTGACTCCATAATAAAGGTATTGAAAGACGACACCAAAGTCTATTGACAAATAAGCATTGAAAAAGAGTTGCGGGATCATTTTTAAAATGAATCAATACTTGTTCAAAACATTCAACCGACAAATTTCCTGGAAGCACAACTTTATCTCGTTGATTATTGAGATTATTCATATTTAGTTAAATTATCCTTTAATAATAATAAAGGAAAAAAAAAATAGAAATGGAAAAAAAATAAATTTTTTTTTTTTTGAAAAAGGGAAAATAGAAAAAAAAAAAAAAAAAAAAAAAAAAAGGAACAATTCATTAACAAAAAAAATGCTGCAATTTATCTTATTACGGAAACAGGATACGCAACTTGCAACCTGCACCTTACAGACAAAGTAATAAAGAACATTTACCAAAACTAGGTTGTGGGAACTTAGGTTTATCACGTGAAATGCGTCATTTGATGTATGACGTATGTTAAGCTCGCCTTTTTTTTTTTTTTTTCCCAAAAGGTTCAGAAATTTTTTTTTTGAATCATTCTAAAAATAGAATTTCAAATTCAATAACTGTATAAAACACGATTTGAAATGGGCAATCTATAAGGTTTTGCATAAATTTTATTAACAAAAAATATCTTTATTAATGATTCAAGTAAACAGTTATTTTAAACGAAAGATTTTCATGTAACCTATAGCTATATATGTAGTTCATATATAACTCTAAATTTTATGCATAATAATTATCGATAGGACCCATAAGCACTAGAGAAATTTCCTATCAACTCTTCGTCTTTGATTACTTGATCGATCAAAGAAGTCATATCCGTATCGGACCAAGTTTCAGGAGGAGGAGGTAAATTAGAAGTCAATGATTCTTCAGATGAAACGGATTGTGGCGTAGATTGTTGCGTTAACCTTCGTAAAGTTAAAGTGAGACTTATTCTATCGTTTTGAGTATTAAATAATTGTCTCAAATTATTTGCATCCGAATTCATTGAAAGTGGTGAAGTTGGATTTGAAAAATTCTTGTCGATAGCTGAAAAGACCACATAAAATAATTTTGTTATATCTTGACCCGATGATTGTTGCAACATCGCATCTACTTGATCGTAAAGAGATTTTAACAAAGGATTGGACTCGATGTGAGTAAAATTTAAACGTGCGTTAAGATGTGTTGATGAATTGTTATTTTCATTGACTGGTACTGAAGTTAATCTTGCCATATTGAAAGCAAGTAAAAGGCGAGAAATTTGTAATTTTGTATAGCGAAGTCAAAACGTGTTTTTATATAAATAAATTTTTAATAATGCTATTATTGTAAAACAATTATTTATAACAAAAAAATAATGCCACATGATCCCATTAACAAACTAAAAAATATACTAAATATAGATTACCTTATGAAAAAAAACGATACAATAACGAACATTGCATTATCAATGTAATAAAATCTTGAGAAGGGATGTTTCCACATATTTTCTATTTAAAGATAAATATTTGCCAAAATTGAAATCTTTTTTTTTTTATTGCATCATTATTACGATTATTGTTATGATCTTTGTTCAGTTATTATTATAGTAGGATAAATCGCTATCACAATTGCAAAAAATAATTGTTTGATTCTTTTCTGATAAGTTGGTTAATGTAAGAATTTAGGCTTGCATTAGTTCAATCAGTAATTTGATTCTATAATATACCGAACTTTGTATTCCGTAGTAAATACACCGAATTTTTTAAGTATGGATTAAATTGAATTTATATTAATTTTTCGAGTTCTTCTTTAAGTAATACATGTATTTTTTACGATAGATGTTAAAGGAATTTTCATATAAATTTTAATAATGAAGCATTGAATTTTTTTTTATTTGATACTAGTTGGGATTGGCGTTAATGGTTTAGATAAATCTAATCATGTGATTTTATTGGCTTATGGGGGGATGAAATTATTTTTATACATGGTAATATAAATATCCAGTTACACGGCAATTTTTTTATTATATAGTATAGATATATAGATATATATTTTTGGCTAATGGTATTCAAACTTGCATCTAAAAATAAAAAAAATTAAAGTAAGATTTTACAATAGAAAAGGTTTAAGTATTTGGCTTTAAAAAGCTTTAAAAATAATGAGATAAATGTTTCTTTATAAAAGTAATTAGGCTTCTTTAAAGTTAGTAATCTTTTAAATCATAAGGATCAGTTAAGAATCAGTTAACATTCTTACTTTAAGAATGCATTTTACTTTTATATATATTTATTTTTAAGTTATATTTTATCTTGATATATTAATTTTTATTAATCAATTAGTTAAAAGTCTTCAAATTTACAAGTATTTAGATATAAAATTCTTATATTTTTTGATTTAAAATTTAATTTGTAAATACAGTCCCTGGCGAAAAGAATGGTGAAAATATTTTAATAGTATGTACAAACTTTATTTTAATGTATATTTTTTTTATTATTATAAGACCAATACTAATGACAACTTTTATATTATTAATTAATATTTGATGTGTCCTTCTTCTGCATTGATACATACTTTAACCTAGCTTGACATGCTCTTGATGCATTGAAGTAACATAGCGTCATCAAAATCATTCCATTTCTACCAGATTGTATTAAGGAATACATCACAAGTAATATTTTTTTTGCTACTAAATACTTAATCTTTTTCTCTATCTTTCTCTTTAATAAAGCCTATACATTTTTAATAGGGTTCAAGTCTGGGTTATATAAAGGTCAAGAAAGAATTCATCCTGAAAAATATTTTTTCAAGTCCTCCTAAACATTGTATGAAATGTGTTTTAGGTTATTATCTTGTTGAAAGACTTAATCACATCTGTATAATATATCTGCGTTGTTATACAAATGGTCATCCAAGATTTTTAATACAAATGATGATCTAAATTTTTAGTAACAAATGAATGCTGATTTTTTCTTTAGCACTAATCGCTACCCAAATATGAATCTTGAATAAGTGCTTTACTATAGAGGCAATTGGCTGTGCATTATGAGACTATGCACACATGATATTTCTAAACATCTGAAGTATTGTTTTATCAGAAAAAATAACTTTTTTCAGTTGTATCGCAAATGATCACATATCTAAGACAAATAAAAATCCTTTACTTTTTAGGTCAAAAGAGGAACCTTTCTTGAAAGAACAGAAACATATCCAAGATTATTAAGTTTATGACATATTATACATTTACTGATATCAAGGTTAGGATCTTTTTTTTCCAATTTTGCCTTAAGTTCGCCTATTGTAATAAAATGATTATATTGCAGAATTTTTCCAATATGACAGTATTGATTTAAAGCCAATTTTTTTTGGATGACCAGAAGAGTGACTAATAGAAATTTAACCAGTTTTATTTAATAAACTGACATATCATTTATATATGTGCAAAGAAATACACAATTAATTAGAAATTTCCTTTGTATTACACACTTTTTGGTCTTAAAGTAACTTAACAGAATTTCTTTATATTTCTAAAGAGCTTGACATAGTTTCAGAAAGAAAATCAAAGTTAAAAACAAATAACAAACCTTATTTTTTTAACTTATCTTTTTAATTCAGGTTTTAATGTCTAATTTGGGCATATAAACAAATACCTATATACAGAAAGTAGTGAAATTGCAGCCTAAAATAAATGCAGTCTTCTATTGCTATTCTTTTCGCTAGAGACTGTATATATTAGAAAAAAATTAAATAAAAATTTAACTAAAATAATATTCAATTAAAACTTTTACAAATTAATAAAATTATTAAGTTAAATCTAATTTTAATTTAACTGATTAAATATTTAATTCACTTAACCATAAATTAGATAACAATATATTTAAAATTTAAATATAAAATTTTTAAATTATAAATATTATTTTAAATTTAATTAATTATTATTTATAATATCATAATTAGTATAATTTTATTTATATTATAATACTAAACTGTTAAGATAATATAATATTCTATAAAATATATTATTTATTATATTTTTATAAAATGTTTAATATTATCAAATTAAATTTATAATAAAAGATTTACTGTTTATATTTTATAATAAATAAATTTTAAAAATATTTAATATTATTTTAAATAAAAGTAAATTATTAATTATTTTTATCTATAAAATTATAGTTATTTATATTATAATATTATAAATTATTTAAATAATTATGACTATTTATTTTTTTTTATTTATTTAATATATTTATATAAATTCTTTTAAAAAAATATTAATTAATTATTTATATATAAATTATTTATAACTCAATATAAATATTATTTATAAATATTATTTTTATTTTTAATTTATAAAAATACTTTTAATATTAAAATTGAATAATTTTAAATTTTAATCTATAATGTTAATTTATACTTCTCATTATACTAAAATTTAAGATTAAAAAATTATTTTATAATTAAAAAAAAAATGTTTATTAAATATATATTTTTTTGAAAAATTTTTATTTATATAAGTTTTAATTAAATATTTAATTATTATAATTTAAATATAATTTTATTTTAATTATATAAAATACAAACAGAATTACTTAATTATTTATTATAAATTCTCAAATTCTTATCTAATTTGCTTTTATAAAATTAAGGTTTAAAAAATTTATTTATAATATTATATTATAATAATTTTTCTTTTATTCATATAATAAAAAATTTAAATTTAATTATAAAATAAAAATTTGTATTTATATTAAAAATTTTATTATTAATCTTTAATGATTTTATTAAAATTAATAATATAATATTATAAATAAAGATGATGTTGTAATTAGTTACAACCAGTAATTAATAAGCATTATATAATTGTAACTAATTATAATATTAATAAAAATTGAGTTATAACTAGTTGTAACTAGTAATAAATAAATATTACATATTTGCAACTAGTTGTAATACTATCTTTAATTATAAATAGATCAATATATTATAATACAGTTAACTTTCTATATAATTACCTTCTATTTAGTTACATTTCTCTTATAAATATATTTTATCCTCTTTTATAATCATATTATATAATTTTTTTATAATCATACCAAATATATTTGATCTTAAGGGATAAGAATATATAGAAAATCAATCATAAATCTGATATATTTGATATATTTAATATTTTTAATATAATTAATGTAATTTATATAATAAATATATAATATTTTAGATATATTAAATAAAATTAGATATATAAAATATGTCTATTATATTTATTTATATAATTTTATTTTCAATTTTTTTAATAGAATAATTTGCTTATAATAAATTTTTAGTTTTTCAATTAATTTATTTTCTTATTTTCTTTATCTTATTTTAATATTTTATTATTAAATATTTTTATTTTCTTATTAATAAATATATTTTTAAACTGAATTAATTAATCTCTTACTATTTTTATAAATTATTTTATTTGTAATTAACTATTAATAAAATTAAAGTAATACTTAGTAATTAAATTACTATAACTTAAAAAGATTTATCACTTAATATCATATTTAACTATTAAGATTACATATTTATTTGATTATAAAATTTAATTATTATTATAATTCATAATTTATTACTATAAGAAATTTTATAAATTTTAGTAATTCAATTAGTATATAAATATATAAATTATAAAAACTTTTAAGCATAAAATTTTAAAAATTTTTTAATAAATTTTAAAATATCTTCTAATAAAATTAATTAAAAAAATATTAAAAAAATATTTTTTATATATATATTATTAAAATTAATATATTTAAAGTAATTACTAAAAAAATAAACTAAATTGATATTTTATATATTTTGAAATAAATAAAAATTTATATTTCTTATGATAAATTTTTAAATAACTAGCTTTTAAGTTTATTATTTATATAAAATAATATAACATTTTTTTAATATAAAATAGCTAATATAATTAATTAAATATTAAATAACAAAAGTAGTATTTTGCATAAATCTAGATTGATTTGAATTTAATTTAAATCTAATAAATAAGATTCAGATTAGATTAATTTTTAGATTGATTTAATCTATTAAATTTAAATTTAGATTTAATCTAATCTATTAAATTCAAATTCAAATTTAAATTTAATATATCAAATCTAGATTTAGATTCAGATTATTTAATTTATTATTATTTTAATTAAACAATTTATTATCTTTATTTTTAAATAATTATTATTATTCAATTAAAATAATATATTATCATTTAATTAAAATAATTTTAATATAAAAATTTTAATATTGTCTAATTAGAATAATTTTATTATTTAATTAGAATGATTTATTATCATTTTTCTTAAATAATTTTATTATTATTGTATTAGAATAATATATTATTATTTAATTAAATAATATATTACTATTTTTTTGAATATTTTATTATTATTTAATTAAAATGAATTATTATTCAATTAAAATAATTTATTATCATTTAATTAATTGATTTATTATTATTTTTTTTAAATAATTTATTATTATTAAATAGAATAATTTATTATTATCTAATTAAAATGATTTATTATTATTCAATTAGTATAATATTATTATTTTTAAATAATATATTATTATTTAATCAAAATAATATATTATCATTCAATTAGAATAATTTATTATTGTTTTCTTAAATAATTTTTTATTATCTAATTAAAATAATTTATTTTCATTTAAATTATTTTTTATTTAAATTTAAATTTAAACTGAATCAGATTTGAATTTAAATGATTTGTTAGATTCAAATCAGATTCAGATTTGTAAAAATAAAAATTAGATTAAATCTGATTTAAATAAATCTGTTTTAACCTAATTTGCAAATACTAAATAAATTATTATAATACTATTCCTTAAATCATAGGTATAAATAGATTATAAAATATTATAGAAAATATTTTAATATATCTAATGATTATAAAAAGATGAAATAAAGTTTATTAAATTTATCATATTAAGGTCTATCTAATAATAGTATTTTTAAATTTTTAAAATTAATAATTATTAATATATATTAATATTTTAATTTTTCAATTTTTAAAATAACTTATTATCTAATAATTATAAGAAAATACAAGAAAATATATCTCTTTCAAGTGATCACTCAACTAAAAATTTATGTAAAAAATATGTATATTTAAGGATAGTGATGTCCATTTTTGATGTTCTAGAAATTTGTTGTCCTAGTTATATGTCTTAACCTATCTCACATTATGTCTTAAATATTCTATCTGTTCTATCTATATCCTATCAGTATTCTATCAATATTCTATAACAACTAGTCATAACTTAACTTACGAATAAAATAAAACTTTTTTTACAAACTTCTTTATTTTTTATTTTTTAAACCCTCTTAATTCAAAAAACAGTTTTTATTAATTCAAACAGTAATGTTTTTTTGTTAAAATATTTTTTTTCACCACTTCTCTTAGCTGTTTTTTTGTTTTTTTTCCTTTTTCTTTTTGCTTATAAAAATAGGCATCAGAAGTATTCCAAATGATAATTAGGATTAACAATAATTTTGGATTAATTAATCACATATGATGAATTTTCATTACCTTCTTAAATGATCACACTCTTTTGAAATCTTTGGTAAAATTTGCTGATCTTAATGAAATTTTCTGATTTCTTATAACTGTGTGATTTAGACTCTATGTAATACTTATCAGTAGCTATAATCTAAATTGACAAATATCTTAGCATAGAAGTTTAAGAGTATTTAAGAACTTTTGATAGAACTTAGTGATATGGATACTTCTATACTGAGAGGTCACTATAACTAGAAATTAACCAGGTAACTTAGCTAAGAACTTGTTAGTGTCAAAATTTTTTATTAGCTTCTTTTTTGATTTAACAATAATTTGAATTATTTGTTTTTGTATTGAATTTAAATTTATGATAAAATTATTATTAAGAAAAAAAGAGATACGTAATAATTTAGTTATTATATATTGATAGAAACTCTATTAATACTTATTTCTGGAGTATAGCAGGATGACTAGTTGGTCTGAGATTAATAAGTTTTAACTTGCAAAGATGTTTTAGACAGTTTAATTTATTTATTTCTACTTTGTATCTGATTTTTAGGATTTTCATATATTAACCTACTGGATTTAAATTTTCATAATAAATATGAGTATTACCATGCCTTTAAAAAAAATTATAAGAAAATAAAATTTAATTTATTAGATTTATTTAATTAAGTTCTATTAAATGATTATATTTTTATATTTCTGAAATTAATAGATAGCAAGATATATAAGTTTAAAATTTAATTTTTTTTATAATAATTTATTATATATTTATTTTTAAAATATTACTAATTAATTATATTTTTTTGAATTTTACTTAGAAAATATTATAAAATTTATTATAAAAATATTAATTTTTAAATAAATTATTTTAAAATATTTAAAATAATTATAAATAATTTAATTATTAAATAAAATTATAGAAAATTTATTTATAAAATACTTAAAAAGATAATATAATTTTATACTAAAAAAACTCTTTCCGCTGATCCCCAATTTCAAGATGACCGGAAAAAAAAACGGAAACAATAACAATAACAATAAGTCTAACAAAACTCGCTCTTCTTCATCTAACAATGACCAACAACAACGTCCTGCCAAGAAACAGTTTATTGAACTTCCTCAAACAACCGAAGCGTCGTCTTCAAAAGATATTACAGAAAATATCGCGTCTTCTGACATGGAACTTGACACGACCGCTCGTCCACTTAGCGA
>CAJVPP010002726.1:0-13709 GCA_910592005.1 Funneliformis mosseae
TTAAAATTAGTCATAAATTTAAAAGTTGCGATAACTTTTTTTTTGGTCCAATACTTTTGACCGGGGAGTGTACATGTATGATTAAACATCGTTTCTTCAAATTTCATCCAATACAAATGTTGTTTTTGTCAAAATGGTCGATTCTACGTCCCTATCAAAAAGTATTATATACATATGAAGCGGTTCGAGATGGTTTCGTCTGAGAATTTTGAAACAACGTTGGCACCGCTTGCGAATTCAATCGTAAAAAATGATACTGGATTTGATGTTTTTGTATTTTGTTCTGATCCATTATGTACCATTGTCATTATTTTTCGGATGCGTTTCCTGGAATATAAAAGCGCTTTCGCGTTGCATTTGTTAAATTATACAAAATATCTGACTCTGAGAAAATCCCGATTTGAATGCTTATTTTCTATTAAAAAATTTGTAACATAAACAAATAATTCCTGCTTAAAATTCCAACAAAAATGATCAATTTCTCAAAATACAGTACCTCAATTTCATAATTTTAAATAAATCTTTACAAATTATTGCAAAGAAAACGTCAACGTGGAAAAACCGTAAGTTATTGATTGTTCTAGCTAGTTTCCAAGCAGAATAGAGAGTTTTCATCGTCTTTGAAACTTGAATGTTGTATTCATTCACTTAGCAGGCAGGCATTGTTTGCTAAAGATCGCTTACGATATTTTTGTTAAGTATTGACCGTCCATCAATTATAACGGTGATTAGTTTTTTTATTTTATATCGTTTAATAATTCAAAAAGTTAATAATTTGTATATACCTTACAACCAGGCAAGTAATCTTTCCACTTATTTTTGTTTCTAATGTCATCCGCAGATATACTTGGTTATGTAGCCATCATAAAATCTTTTAATTAGTAATGCAATTAATCAACTTTGAGCGAGGAGTCAAAGATTACAATGCCGTGTGTAGCATGGTTACATGGTATTATAACGTGTCGCTGATCCATGAAGCGGTACAGTTGGTCTCCCATTCCTTGTCGTGAAAAAACAACCCAAAACATGCGGCTGGACTGTGTTTCACCGTGGCTGAGGTGCTCGAAAGCTCCCCAAACCCTGCTAGTATGGTCGATTAATACATTTGCCAAACATTTTTTGTCTAGTAAGTCGATTGTAGTTAGTCCTTGTAGATCATTTTTGACTAGGCCGTTCTAATTAATTTTTTTTTTATATTTGTGAGTTGGAA
Organism: Funneliformis mosseae; assembly: GCA_910592005.1. Classification (NCBI taxonomy): domain Eukaryota; kingdom Fungi; phylum Glomeromycota; class Glomeromycetes; order Glomerales; family Glomeraceae; genus Funneliformis; species Funneliformis mosseae. The sequence continues at coordinate 1,211 of CAJVPP010002726.1, forward strand.
ATTCTTGAGCAACTCAACATATCACGGTCCACCTTCTTACATTGAATACATATACCTTAAACCTTCCTTTCTTCCTTTGCGATATTCTCGCTTTCGCCTTGTTAACCTCATAAATTTTAAATTGTGACTTCGTTTATTTTTAAATCCAGATTTCTTAATTTTTATATTTATATTTTTGTATTTGCGTAGCTTTAATTAATAAGTATTGTTAGTAATAGCATTTAATTAGTTAAATATATTGACATTGCGAAAGTGTAGAGTGCCGACGTGAGGCAATACTTATTGATATTATTAAAAAAATTTAGCGTCATAATTACTTAATTTTATTTAATTGAATTCTTCTGCTTACAAACACAAATTGTAAATACATAAACGAAAGAACTGAATACAAAAATATTCATCAGAATCCTTACTAATTCCTCTATAATCTTTTGCACATACTTGTGTTCCTCGATCTCACCTGTATCGATCCAAATAAACTGGACTGTTAAAGCTGTTAGCCTTTTCTTCTGCAAGTTTATGCCACATTTATTCTTAAAGCAATCTAACTGCAAAATCTATGGATAATAAAGTTAAAGTTTAAGACTATGAACCTTCTAATATTAGGTAAATTAAAAAATATCCGAGAAACTTTAGAGTAGGAACAGCGACTACGAGTCCAATTATTTTTTTTTCATTTGTTACGCATTCTGAAGTTAAAAACGTATAATAGAAGATATCTAAATTAATTTGATGCAACAATTAATGAAAAATGAGATTATTACATCCTCAAATTGATGGTTTTCAAAAAATATATATATATATATATATTTTGCTTATTTAGCATACATAATCCAAAATATTTTGAAATCTTAAAAATTAATTCCTCTTAGTAATTTATATTAATCTCCGTTTGGTCATTGTATAAAAGGTTAACCTGAGTTATTTCGGCTACTTTATATAGAAGAAGGTACACTCTTAGATAAGTTAATATATTGAAATAGAAAGTATGCAGGGATTATTTAAAGGGTAGACAAAAATTTTGATAATTTAAATTTTTAGTTCATAATAAATTTTAAATCTCGTGATTAATTGTTGTATATAGAATTTCATATTCATTTAGATTATTACGACAAACAATTAAAATAAAATGATGTGATTATAGTCAATGAACGAGGCGGTTTTCGACGGTTAAAATTATTAAAGTAATTAGGATTTGCAAAATATAAAAATATATATATATAATATGGACGCAAGCTAATAGATATGATAAAAAAAAATCCTGATCACACGACGGCCACAAGTTCCTATTACAGTAATTCGAGAAATTCGGTTTTTAATTTTATTATAGTAAAATATGAAATACATGATAAATTAAATTATTATAAGGTTCGCTTTAAAACCATCAACTCAATTCACGTCGTCGACCTTTAAAGAACAGAGTCAATATTCATGACCCAAGGCTCATTGCTGTTGGAATAAAAGAACCGTAGTCAGTCTTTTTTTACGTATCATGTGGACGAAAATAAGTTAATTGAGAACAATATTAACCAGAATCATGGTAGTACGAAATATTACGTAATCCAAATTCGTTATAATTTACCTTTTTGGAGATGTGGCTGGATTTAAACCATCAAAACTTAAAAAGTAGAAAGTAAAAGGTTGACCATTTTGTTTTATTTGATGCACAGAAATTATTATGGAATGATTAAAATACTCATCAATATTCGGTTGATAAAGTTAATACCATTTTTTGTTGCATTTGTTTATAATAAGGTGCATATAAATCCCGTGGTTTCGACTAGTTTTGACGTTTTGCAAAATTTTTTATTAAAAGCAAAACCGCGAATGTTTCGATGAATGAAAAAGCCCATAATAATAAATGATATTTCACTTACTCCTAAATAGAATTTTCTTCCTGGTAATTTTTAATGTCGCGGGCTACCTTAATTTATTTAATTAAGATTTATTCATTATGTCTAGGTCCTAAATAATCTAAGTAAAAATGGCATAAATTTCAATAGTAATATTTTTTTTTTATTAGAATCTATTCGTTAACTATCATACTTTGAATGTAAAAAATTTAAATATTAAAATATTAAGAGATATTGGATATATTGATACGCGAAATGTTTCGTATCCACTTTTTAGTCTTCCAGTCATTATTATAATTAAAAATTTTCGTACGCGCGTAAGTGTATGTATTTATTCTATAATAATCCGTGTAGTGTGGTCTCATAATGCATAACATATGTATGCATGTATGGGCACTGATAGTTTTTTCTGATACAAAGATTTTTATTTTATTATGAGTCCTTATTTATAATAAATTTGTAGAATAAAGAATGCGAGATAAGATTCGAGTCAAAATATATTGTGTAACAAACAAAAATCCAGGTATAATTTTGGAATTTTTTTATTTCTGTGAAGCAACTATGACTAATTAAGAATAAACAATGATTAAAAATTATTTAAACGTCAATAACTTTACAGATTGTTATAATATTTAAATAAACAAAAAAAAAAAAAATTAATTCCAATTCACAGTGGTATATGTTGTAAATTATTTAAATATTTTCAAATATAAAAAGGTAAAATTTCTGTCTTCAGTTTTCTTTTTTGTAATTTTTATAATTGTTTTCATGTATCTATTTTGAGTAATATATTCTTTCTCTCTTTTAAATAAATTTCATGCAAGTCAGCAAATCATGAGATCAGAAGATCGATTTCATATGACTCTAGCATTTTTTTTATGCATTACCGTTACATTGCATTTCTTTTTATTTTTACGTTAAATATTTTTTTTTTTTTAGAAAAAAAAAATTGAATGTTTCAAAGTATAATCTCGAATTGCTTAACAAACTGAGAATTACAAGAATTTTTGGTTAAAATTAGTTTTCAGCAACTAACTGCGTCAATATTTATTTTTCATCCGCAGTATAATTAAATGAAACTTTTTTTAAAAAAATTCAACGGGCATTCATATGTATGCATTTTGTTAAAATTTTATTAAAATATCACGTTATGTTTTAGAAATAATAAATATATTGTGAATAAATTTTACAATAAAAAAAAAAGAACAAAGGATATGGATCTTCGTCAAATTTATTATTAAAAATAATTTTCCATATTTTAATGGATAGTCACGTAATTTGAATTCACCAATGCTTTTATTATAAAAGCACCAATCTTGAAAGAATTATAAATAAATAAACAATGTAACTTGGAATAGTTTGCTCAGCAAGTTGAAAACATAGATACAGTCGACTCCCTATTGACCTATAGAGGTAGTTTGGATCAAAAGATTGACGTTATTGTAAAAAATCTGTATAGAAAAGAATTTTTTAATAAATTTATTAGTAATTTCGGACTAACAAAAAAAAAGTTTATAAAAGGGGAGTGAGAAAGTGACAATAAAAATTAAGATCTTATTGCATTTTAAATCCAAAAATTTTATGCAATAAAAATCTCAATTTTGTTAAAAAAATTCCCGAAAACCTGATTTTCCTAGCAATCGACCCGTCAACTGTATTGATTTTCTAAGTGAAATAATAATCACAAATTATATTTACATTTTCCGGGTAAGCAATATTTAATTTCAACTAAGAAACTTTCGGATATCAATGAAATGATCGAAGATGCTGATGAACATTCATCTTTAAAGTTTTGACGATGACGTTAAGGTTAAGATAAAAGGTAGGTTATATTGAATTTCCCCGTAGTTTAATTATTACAGATAATAATCTATCTTAGAATATAATATAATAGATTATAGATGCCTGCCGAAACCTCCTCAAAATAATTTCGTCATACCCTTTTCTATGTTTTTAATATAGTTTCGACAGTTTCGGCTTTCGTCGTATCGAATGGGTTTCGTCGTATATCTTGTCCATCGTTAAATTTTAAATTTTATATATAACTAAGTCAAATAAGCAAAAATATTATTTTATTTGATGTGTTTGTACTAACGATAATTATCATTATTAATATTTAATCATTTAATTTCTTAATTTTTATTCCATTTTCATGGGGGAGGATTAGTAAATTAGCGTTAGGAACCACTGGTCGAAATCAAAAAAATCGGACATGCGAAAATCGGCCTAAAATCAGCCTAAATTCGGCCTAAATTCGGCAAATTATCAAAAATCAGCCTAGCCGATTGGCATACATCAGAAATCGGCCAAGAATCAGCCAAAATTCGACCTATCTTAAGGATTAGGTGTAAATTAAGGTTTAGGATATGTTATATAAGGTTAGATTAACCAATATATATCCATATTTACCAGTATCACCAGAAATTACCAAGTAAATTTCACATCCCACGTGCCGGTGACATATAATCGGGGTGAAAATATTTTTTCATTTACCATTTACCATCATAGCAAAAATTTCTTGAATGATTTGATTGGTTAAAAAATTCAAAAATACCTGGAGCTACTACCCGTCTTTTTTTTTTCATAGAGCTGCGCTGATTGGTCAAATTTTAGCAACAATAAAGGTTGCACAATCGCACCTCCTTCGTCTTATATTAAGGATCTTCAGCCTATATAAATTTTTATGTTACACATTCTTACAGATTTACAATCTTCTAACTTTAATTATGCTATTATGATTCGATTATTCCATTTATTTTCTTTTCACTCATTTATTAGTAGACGCATCAGAAGTTTCAATTGATCGTAATGCTTGTGCACCATCTTAATCACTATCCAATCACATTGAGGGAAGTGTGTGAGAACGGCCAGAATATATTATTATAATAATTTTTTTTATGGCCATGCATAATAATGACAGTTGGCGGCGTATTTCATTTGACATGCTATGCACATGGCACAGCATTTCTATTAAAATTATGATCCAGCTATTTGTGGTTTTTCAGGAGAGTTGGAGAGAGAAGTCATAATGTGACGCAGTCGTTAGTATGACACAACTTTGGAAATTGTAAAAGAAAAAATATTTTATAAAATTTTGAAACAAATGATTTATTACTCGTAATTGATTTATTCAAAAACGTCATGGCACAATATTAAAAAAGCAAATTATTTATGATCGTCTGTTAATAAAAAGTGGGCGAATTTAAAGTTTAATCGGTAACTCTTTATAGGTTTACTTTTTAGGATTGATTCTTCATTCGATGGTTTGATCTTAATATGACCTTAAAATGGGAAATTTACATTATACGTACGCGTTCCGCTCAATGGTTATTATAGTTCAATAATAATGATTTATTTCTTAATATTGTTCCTATGCGATTTACTTGGTTAAAAAAAACACATTTACTGCTCCAATCTCGACAGGTTGATTTCTTATTACTTGACCATTGCGTCATTGTACATTATAATAATCTTTATATCCCCTTTTAACAAAAAAACCAATAAAGCTGGACGTGACACTGAACCTTATGTGTGCAAACCTTTGATATCCTTCCTTAATAAAATACTTACAAGTGTAAAATTTCCTGGGCGTTACTTGAAAGACGCCAAATATGAGTTGACTTACGCGACTTTTTTCTTTTTTTTTTTGTAATTACTGTTTATTTGCAGAAAATTTTTATCACTGGATTAAGATATTCCAAAACCGTATGATTTTTTTCTTTTTAGATAATGAATGTAAGCCATTAAAGTCAAGCGTAACCATTTTTTAAAGTTAGCTAATATGTGCGATCTAAGCTTTTGCCTCTATTCGCTAATTAGAATATTTAAAGGTTCTAAAAGAAGCTTAATACTTCCATAGAAGCCCCAGCCTAACTCGGTTATATCGATTTTTAATTTGTTAAATTTCAAAATGAAATTACAGTTTCAAACGTAAAAATTAAATATCACTTCCTCAATACATTATGTCGAGATAATAAAAAACAAGTTTATTTATAATAAAATATACAAAAGTTCATTATTAATGCAAGAAAACTTGATTTTTTCCGACTGTTTCCCCCATTTTTATTGCAAAGGTCCATATTGTTAGAAAATTGTTTGACAAATATAAATGTAAAAAGAAACATTTTTTTAAAAAAAGGACTAATTTAACATCATGAGAATAATTAAATTATATGTTCGCGTCAATATTCATATTAAAGCTTTTTAGAAGCGAATAAAAGAATATTCCTTTTTCAATTTGCCGCATAATTATTTTGTAAAAAAAAATAAAAAATAAAATATATCAATTTAGAAGATATGTATTTCACACATTGTGGTCGAGTAAGATCGAATACTGAGTTACTAGTAAACACGAAATGTAGTTAAATCAATTAATTCATATAAAGGATTTTTTTTTTTAATTAGAATTCTTCTCACCTGCAAATTTTTCTTTCTTTCGAATAAATCGTTTAGAATGCATTAAACCCGGTAATGATATCATTCCTTGAAGGCTCTATTTCGATTTTTGGTGGATTTGGAAACGGACTTCCGCCGTTATAAAAATCATTTGTCAAAATATTATCTGTGGTGGTTTGTACAATTAAATTCTTGATACGATTTATTAATGTGTCATCTTCATCATTTACGTTTCTTGATTGTTGTTGCTGGTTAGAAGACATTTTTCAGATATTTCATAACTCGGGAATTTTTCATCATAACTATGTTGTATTTATAAGAAATGATCATTAAATGATGGTGTGTGGTGTTTAAATTTCCCTCTGCAATAATTTTACTTAAATTCAAAATTTTATGATCAAAGTTTGTTAAATGTTTCACAAAATTTATATTTGAATCAAAATTAGTCAATATAGTAAATTTGAAATTTTTATTTATATCGTAACTTGATGGTTTTTTTTATGTATTTAATTACTTTATAAAACATTTTCTTTTTTAAACTTTAAATCGGAACTATAAAAAAAAATATATATATAATGTTCTTTGGAGTTGTTTGATTGGATGTTTTAAGGTTCTTTCATAATTTGAAAAAAAGATTGAATGCAATCACCATTTTACATTAAAGGGCTGAAAATTGAAACAAAACAAATAATTTTGTTACTATTTATTACGACTTGACACACGTTACATTAAAAGTTAAGTTAGAAATGTATTTATTGACATTCATTGATAATAACTGTCCTATACAATTTTCGGAGATGGTCCGAATTACTTTCATTGGATAAAATGGGTGAATTTTGGACATAAGTTCAAATTTGTATTAACATATTTTTACATCAAACAGAAAATTTAATTACCAAACATGGTAAGAGAGTAAATTATGATCAAAGATTTTATTTTATTAAGTTATGAGCGATTACACAAATATATTTGGTTTGGTGAAATTTTACATGAAAACGATCTACTTAATTTTCTAATTTTTTGAATCAAGTTTACGATTCGAAGTTTCTCTAAATTATATTTAATTTAATATTTGGAATTGAAATTTCATCAAGAAATCGTATTTCAAGTGCAAATTTGAAAACATAATCCTTTTCCCCGCAAACTCTATTCGATATTTATATATCGGATTAGGGTTAGGGTTAGGTAAACGATCCTTCTAATGGCGCAGTTATAAATCGTTAATTGAATTCATAATTGAAACTGATTTACGCGTCTTCGCACAGAATAAAATCGCCAAGAAAAATAATTTTATGCTAGTAATATTTACGTTCTCATTCTCGAGGATAATTAAAGTTTTGCGAGTACTTTTCCTTTCGAAGTATTATGTATTCTATCATTAGCAAATGATTGAGTCGAAAGATTGTTTGATGAAAGATTGTTTAATGAAAATATTCAATCGGTTAAAAAAAAGATAAAACTTTCAGCTCTTGTATTTATACACGAAGGATTCTTTTTTTTCGTGTTTTATAGAAACCATATTCGGGTTCTTTTTGATTTGATCAACATATAATTTTTTTTTTTTAAAATGAATTAAAGCATCGACGTTACACGTAAACTTAAATAGAATAACTTGTAAAAATATGCCATTGTTAAAAAAAGTATCACAAAATTATTTCGTACTCGTTACAGACCTTTGTACTTACTACGAAATTTTTTTTCTCTCTATGATAATTTGCTGATACAAATAAAAAACCCAATTATGGAAAGAAAAAGCCTTTCGATGACTTGCAGTAAAAAAAAAAAAAAAACTTCAATTATAGTTGACTAATTGTGTAAAGATAAACCCTTTTATTATACCGAAAACGTATTGATTGATCTAGTTACTCATTGAAAATTTACTGAAATGTTTTGATGAAAGGATCCTATGAATAATGTCTAAATTAAAAATTTTTTTTTTTCTCCTTCACGTTGCATATTCCGGGCATGCATACATTTTCAGGACACGCCGGGATCGAGAGTCGGACATTTTACTAAAACGATATATGCCGATCATTTGATTATTACTAATTAGGCACACATTAAAACAGATTATCAATATTTTATTAATTTTTTTTTTAATTTTTCTTTTTTACCAGCGATGTAATAAAAATAACGTAACGTGAATTAATATAAACATTATTGATTCATTTGGCTATGAACTTTCTTTCATAAATTCATAATAAATTAAATTTCTTAATGTAAATCGCTTTTTGCTTATTACCAAAATTTAAGTCATACATACGTCATATATACAAACGCAAAGTTATTAACGGTGTAATACTGCGCGATCATAATAATTAAAGGAAATGATTCTCTTTTAATTATGATTATTCTTTGAAATTTAATGACAATTTATTAATTTACATGTTGAAAAAAAAGTAATTAAATCCTTTTCATGATATTTTCTTTTTGAAAATATCAATTTTTTGAAACAACTACATAGGAGCTTTATTTTTTTGTAATTAGTTTCTGTGCTACTTACAAGTTTACTATAAACGATAATGTACTGTACATAAAATAATTGAATAAAACATTTGTGTAACCATGCGTGACATTCCTTTTTTGGATTAAGATTTTATCTACATAAAGCTTCCGAATATATATTCTTTGAAAACAACCCTGCATATCTTGTACTGCAATGATTATAGATTAATCAAAAAAATTTTTCATGTTTATGCTCGTTACCACCTTTTTTTTTGTTCATGCATATAATAATATAATCCTATTATAGTTTCATTTTTTTAACCTACTTGAAATAGTAGAATTAAAAGAATTGTAACATGGTTTTATTGATAAAATTTTTTTCTTGTGACATGATTAAATAAAATAACTTTGACGAATCCTGTTAGAAATGAATATGAAACAGGAATTAGTTCCTTGTCTCGAATTCTTTGTTCATCTTTGACATATGCCATAAGCAAATATGAGTATTATAATGGTAGAAACAAACCTTAAAGACGCCAACGGACTCTTGCTACGATATTTCCTTTTATTATACATTTATATACTAAAATACGATTTTCATTGAAAAAAAAAATTGTGCGATGAATAAAATGCACCGGAATAAAATTAGATTCATATAAAGAAAGTTTTAATTTATGATTATTCTTTATAACAACGTGCATGATCTCATTCATATGATTATCAAGCTTTCTTTGGATTGTGACTCATTTACCATTTCTTAAAGGTTAGAATGCCATTGTTCATTTGGTCTTGGGCGTTACAACGATCAAAAACCGTCTAAAATGACCTCAATGGTAACTAATATGGAGTCTTAGCTTTATCAAGAGGTTTTAAGTCATTGAAATTTTTTGTTATCCACTATCACGCAGTAAATTTTTGGACATAACAAATAATGAATTCGTTACCAGAAATAGTAGTAACTTCCGCAGATCACGGTAAAATGTTAACCGTGTTTTTTTTTTCAAAAATTATGACGCTATTCAAAAGAAAGAGAAATTATTTTTTAACCATTCTAACATGGCATTTTTAAATCTTCCTATATTTATATTTATATTTACTTCTTGATGAGCATTTCCTTCTCTGATATATTATTGAAATAATTATTAATTTATATACAAAGAAATTCTTATATTACTAATATTACTAATTAAACGGTAAATCATATGCCTTTGACCTAATCTCTACAATCGTTAAATATGATGAATTTAAATAAAAAAAAAAAATAATTTTCATTTTCACATCTAATAAATTACAAATACCGACTTGCTTTTTAGTATAATTATGCGGGTAAATTCCGTGATCAATTCGAGAAAAATTAACCCAAATAGTCAAGGATCCCCTGTGGCTAAATTTTTTAATATAAAAAATTAGTAGTTTAGGTATGTATTTTATTTTATTTAAGATATACAAAGGTTAATTTTTTTTTTATATTTACGGTGCTAATTATTATAAAAACCTACTTGGATCCTTGATATTTGAAAAGTTTTGATGCCTTGGCTTTATAATAAGCGTTAATGACAACTTTAAAAGTCTGTAGAATTTCGTTTCTGAATAAATAAATATATTTATTTATTATTTATATTACTTAATAATACTGTAAACTTTCGATGTTAACCTTGACGCTCGATATTTCGTTCTTGCCTTAGAAATTGCCAAACATGACTATTACCAAAATAAAAATAAAAACAAACAATAATTTTAAATAAAGTACGTTTTCATATGTTAATAAGTGGCGGTTCTTTTTTTCAAAAGTTTATCATAATAGCTCGGGCTTGAAAAACTTTGACCTTTAAGAACAAATTTCATCCGAATATTTTTCCTTCTCAAAATTCAACACATATTCTTTCGTGAAATGAAGTACAGTATGTTCAGATAATAATCAGAGAATGTTATTTTAATTTTATGTATATATAAAATTGAAACTATAGGTTCCGCTCTTTAATTGCTTTTTTGTAATCGACGAAATCGATTTTTTTAAAAAATTGTATCGATTCAATTGAATCCAATCATCGTGATAAAATTGAATAAAATAGTAAATGAATTTTCAATAAAAAATAAATAAATAAATAAATGAAAAATGGTTTCTAACAAGAAGCATCTATAAGAAGTTCTTTGGAATACTTATCAAAGTTAATAAAAGTTCAATTTCTGGGTTATCGCTGAGCGAAAAAGGTTAGTTCTTTTTATTTATGAGTATGTAATGTTGGTTTCACGAATCTTTTCCATCGGTTCAAAAAAAAAAAAAAAAAATACTGTACTGTAGATGCATTAATAAAAATTGCCATGTCATTTTGAACAGTTGAACCGTGCTTGATCATCAAAATAGATGTTACGCAAAATTATTTATTTTTCATGATAAAAATTCGGACATGTCCGTACATTTTTAACGTTCGAATAATGATATACAAACAATATATTTGTTTTTATTTGTAATGCACATGAGAAGGTACAAATAATTCATTGTACTAAAGTTTATACCAGTATTACAATCTTTTTTTTTTTATTTTATATACAGAATATAAAATAAAATTTTAAATATACATTAAATGCAGTGCTAATATTTTTTTAAAAAAATATTGGTTAGAGACCAATTTCAGAAGTTTTCGTAATCTTCTGATAATATGTAACAAATGTAGAGTCTTGGAATTGGAATATATGCAAACGATATCATTGATCTAAAAATGAACGTGATATTTTGGAAAAGATTTTCTAATGAAGGATTTGCTTCAAATAAGAGAATGATCCATCGTCTGTAACGCAGGCAAATTTGCCTGCATAAACATTGTAGCATGTGAAAGTCTACAGACGAAGGGATAATAATGAAGAAACCAATTTTAGTAATAATGACGTTTGTCTTACATTAAGATTTAAACCCAGATATCTGCATCAGGTATAATTTATTAAGCTTTAAAAAAATTTTTAGATTTTTAAAATTAAATATAAAAATAAACCGAGTTTTAACCAATTCATAAGGTAATTCTTTTTCAGAAATTATTTTGAGTTTCAATATTTTAAATTAGAAAAATACTATATTATTTATCAAGCAGGTTTAAATTTGAAAGTACAGGTTAAGTTTTAACTTTTGCCAAATTTAATTTAGGGTTTATCTGCAACTATAAGGGATTAGAATAAGTTACATCGCATAATTTTTTCATAAATGTATCTTTATAGGCTTCTTCCGCTACATATTTCAAAGTTTTATTCATTTTTATTAAAAAAAAGGCAAAGCGAAGGTTTTGGAGTTAGTGTGAAAAATGCAAGGTGTTAGTGTAAAAAAGAAACTGAAAATACTTTTTAATAAAATTATTGAAAGATTATACTAATCTGATAATGATTAAAAGGTGTAGGCATTTAACGAAATTATTTGAATAAATTTCATGAAATTTATTTTAAATAGACCAAACAACAATACAAATATAAAAGATCATGTGATTTAAGCTAGTATAATACTTCATCAAATCATGCCACTGCTTGGCTCATGTAATTGGAGTCAATGCATAAACAATACTTGAAAGGACGCATCTTGACGGAATTATTTATTGCTGGTTTAGCCGAATAAATATGTTGTTTTATTTTATTCTTTATGATCTTGGATTTCACGCAGAAAAAATATTCTCTAATACACATTAAGAGAATGTAAAAGGTTTTTGTGATCTACTAATTACTATTATTTAATGTCACAAATAAAAAACTTATAGATAATCGGAAATAATTGATAAATAAAAATAAATTTCTTCGTCATTAACATATTGCGACTATTCATTAAA
>CAJVPP010002727.1:0-13709 GCA_910592005.1 Funneliformis mosseae
AGAAGTAATGTATGTTGTATTAATAGATAAGTAAATTTAAGTTCATCACGTGCGGTGTTGTTCAGCTGATCTGTTTAAAGGAGTTTTAAAAATGTCAACATTGAGCTACCAGGACTGAGCATTGAAGTCTCAAATAGCTAATTGTATTTAAAAGGTTAGGGTTGTAACGGTCTGAAATCCTTAACCAGTTAATGAGGTTAAAAATTAACCAGCAAATTAACTCGATCATTCATGATTGATTACTTGTGGAGACATAGTGAATCATATGATTTAATATTATTTCGCCCGAAAACACCATAATTTCGCAAGTAAATCGTTTTCAATATTTGCAGTTAGTCCTTTGGAATCATTTGCCAGGGTCTAATAACTTAAACAACTTAACTTACAACGCTCGCCCTTATCACATTTTGCATTCATACACCTTGAAAACCTTCCTTTAACATCTTCATGATAATTTCGCTTTCGCCCGTTTTAATTTCCGATCTTATTATTTTATTATTCAATTTTTCGTAATTGCGCAGTTTTAATTAATTAGTGTTTTATTGATTGGTATTGACATTGCGAAAGTATAGAGCGGCGACGTTGAGGCAACATTGATGATTATTAAATAAAACTTACCGTCAATATTTACTTCATAATTACACGATTAATTATTGTCCGATTCAGTTAGATTTAGACACGTAGTGGCCAAATTTGACCGATCATCATTACGAATTATGCAAAATAACGATGACTTAAAATTATGAAAAGAATTTCATTATCATTCTCTTTCTCATCAATTATACTAAATTTTTTTAAAAAATATGTTAGAACCATTTTTAAGAACCATGAATAAAAGGAAATTTGTTGACTTTTCATTAACAACATAATTTAACAAATCTTTATTTTTAGGCGAATTATACGTTTAAAAAACCTAATGGATAGAAAATTTATACAAACTTATTAGAAGACGAATTGTAACATTTATAGGTTTATGTCAAGGATATTTGAAATACAATTATTGTGTTTACATATTTTATGTTGAATACTGAACCAACAATTATATGATAATTTATGTCAAAAATAATAGATCACGTGAGGAAAGACGTAATGGTGATGCAAATATTTCAGCATAAGCTTCTACAAGGGAATAGTTTTTTATTGTTTCCGCATTTGGCAATATTATTATTATTCTGAACGAATATAAATGGAAATACCGGAATTTATGCAAAACATTTTTACAAAAAAATGTATATTCCAAAATATGATGGGAATATTCACCCAGATGAATGGATAAATGATATTCATAATTATTATAGAAAAGAAAATATTAAAGAAAATGTATATTTGTATTATGCAATACCATTAGTAGACCCTATTATCAAAATTCCAAGTAGTATTAATAGTTTTGAAAAACTTTGTAGCGCACTTAAGGATGACATTTCCTTTACAGTATTCAAAAATACAAATTTAAGGAAATTGCGATTATTAAAATACATTCCTGAAAGGGAAGGCGGAGAAACTTCAAAATTTATTTCAAATTTTCGCAAATTATGTTACAATGCTGAAATTAACGATATTGTGATACAAAATAAATACCTACTTCTTTCTCTTCCAAATGATTATTTTATAACTGAATTTTTAAGGCGTAATGAAAAAATTAATACTATAAATGAATTAATTAAAGAATTTGAGGAAATTGTTATGGATGAGTCAAATTTAATCAGAAATGGATCTATTGTAACTTTAAAACACGTATCTACAGGAAAATATTTAAGTTCAATTAACAACTCATGTTATACAACTGGAAGCAAGTCTCAATTGGTATTCCATATCATAGATATTTTGTGATAAATTTTTTTATTATTAATCTATAATGAATTTAACAAATCTAGGTTTTTGCGAACAATTTGCTTGATTCGAATGCTTTATGGAATATCACATTTACGAGCGGTAAAGAATTGGCTTCATACACCGATAATTATACTTATATTTCTTTACTACACAAAAATTCTAATATCTTACTTGGAGTTTATGAATGGAACACTTCTCCAGTAACTCAACACATCGAAGGTAGTTATTAATTTTTGTTATATTTTATTTAAATGAAAGGTTTAATATTAATGTATTATTTATTTAGTAAGTTGTAAATCAAACGATTGCTACCACTACAATTGTTGGAAGTTTAATAATAGTAAATTAGAAAATTATCAAGGATATTTGAAATCAAATGATGTCATTTATCTTAATACAATTAATTATAAAAGTCGACAAGTATATTTACGTAGTCATGATTTTCATTTTACTATTGAAAATGATACATTTCAAGAAGTTGCTTGTCATAGCGAAAGACTTGGTGGCAATGATGAGGTACGCGCAGAATTCAATTTTATTATTTAATTTGAAATATGTATATATTAAATTTATCCTCATTTCTTTTTTAGTGGTGTATCGAACTCATTAAGTAATAATATTTCTTAAATTCTTGTATAACCATTGTATTTCAAATCACCTATTAAATTTAGTTTCCAATCTTCCCTACCCCTTTGAATAAGCGCTGATTATTTGAAATTAATGTAAATGTCTGATTTATCCAGCCGAGTGAAATTATTTGAATATTACTTATGAAAAACATTTATTATAAATTTTTTTTTTATTTTCCAATCTCAATCAGCTTGAAATTTCGATTAATTAATTATTCTATCAATATATAAACTTCTTGAATAACATTTGTATTAATCAAATTTATTTAATAAACTTTATCAAATTAATTATTTTTTAATTCACATGTTAAATTTATAACAAATGAACTGGTAAAGTACCATTTAACTAAGGACAGGCAGTTCACTAACAACACGTACATCAATATATAAGGGTTATAAACTCGTACTATATTTTGCGATTCCAGATTTTTGATAAAATTTTATGATTTGATTAGAACAGTTGTATCTCATTTGCACTATTCAAAGTCTCGAAATTGGTGGTAAGTACCAGTTCATAAACGAAGAGTTCGGAAAAATATAGTTTTGTTTCAGCAGCTATTTTTATGTATCCAGTTCGTATAGGAAAAACGAATTTATAAGCAAAAGTTTGCTTTACAAGTTGTAAAGGTAATCAATGTTTTAAAATATTATGATAATGAACAAACTCAGCAGCTTCATGGTGACTTGGAAGCATCAGGTTTTAAACGAAAGAATCCTTGAATAAATTATATAACCCCACCAAAAGTCACTGGTAGTTACGAAAATGTATTAGTTAATCATATGAACTTTTAAAAATGTTACCTCTTTTTTTTTCATATAAAGACCTTTAAAAGTAATATACTTTGAAAAATATGAATGGCATTATCATGCGTTTCATTAAAAACAATCTAACTTATAATAAAAGAAGTATATGATTATTTAATATCTAGTAAAAATTAAAAAGGTTATTAGACAGATCAGTACATAATAGAATATAAAGCAATTCTAATTTTTAAGATATTATTTCAAATTGTATTGCAATTTTTGTTTTAATAATAATTTAAACCATTTAAAATTGAATTGGAGTGAACGAAAATCCCGAAGATCAAAATACCGAATGTACATAATCCCGAATTCAATACCTGAAAACTTTATCCTGAAATATTTTAATTTTGTTTTAATTTATTCTTTTCTTAGGATTTTTGATAGCATTCGGACTGCTACATTGAATAAATATAGGTAAATATTTTCAGTTCTATATTTATTATTATTATTTTGGTATATGTTCTTAAAATACCGAAGAGCCAATTTCGCAAACCAAATTTCTTTCACTACTATACCAAATTTTTAAGGGATAAATTATGTTGAACAAGTGATGAAAGGAATAAAATATAGGAAATATTGTAATATTTAAAACAACGGTTATAAATAATTTGCTTAAGAACCATTGAAATGGAAACAAAAAATAAATTTTAAAACAAGTATGTTATAGGTCATATTATAAAGAAAAAAATACTAGCAATAACGCTGCATAATAAATAATTTTAAATTGTTTGAAAGCCATAAGCATATCATGCAACTTCAAATTTCGTCAGACTTTGCTATTTTCCATGAAAATAATACATTATTTAAATTAATATTTTGTTAGTACTTTGTAAATTTCCTTAATTAATATTTGCGAGATTTATCGTTAGACAATTTTCAGTTCATAGATTACATTTCGAAGTCCCCGATTAACATTAAGATTTGTGATATATATTGAAGCGTATGATTATACAATATAGTTTGTTTTCATATATTTTAAATCTTATTCATAAATTTATCTTTTTGATTTATTAGCATATGAATAATTGTTATACTGTATTGATGTTAATTACGCTAATTATAGATTGAGAAATATCAGTTATTAAGTAGTAATTAATACATTAAATAAAATAAAATAAAATAATTAATAATAAAAACAATATTTGAGTAACAATAAAAATTTAGATAACAAAACAATAGTACTCACTCACCAACCCTATAAAAAAATATGTACAGAAAATGTTATCGAAAATGTTCGGGTGCATGTGGAAAATGTCCGGAAAATGTCATAATCGTCCGGAAAGTGTACCAAAACATGGTGGATTCCGGACATTATCTGGATACTACGGCAAATTCTGGACAAATTCCAGTATTTTTTTTTTCATAGGGAAAATTACGCTTTATTTTATAATAATAATTTCTTTCCTCTTAGTATGACTACATGCAAATTATAATTGTGGGACAAAACTCATTTTATGATATACAGTTTCGTCTTTCAATAAGTTTATCAATTTTTTCTAGTTACGACGATTGGTACAAAATTGTGAATTAAAGACTCACATATAACAAGAAGGTTCGTGATAAGCTTCACATTTCAGGTAATAATTGTAAAAGAATCTTATACAAACTGCCGAACTGCTTAATAACAAAAAATCAATTTTTATTTTAAAAATAGTATGTACTTGATCGGTTATAATTGTATATTATTTTTCTTTCCTTAATAAAAACGGAAATAATTATGTCATTTTATACAAGTACTATCTTTTAATTTTATTTCCCTTTTTATGGATGACGATAATAGCTCCCTCTTCAATTAATAGAGGACCTACAAAGGATAAACAGAAAAGTCAAAGAATTTTTGAAGTGGTAACAAAGGATATTTACGTTACTCTCCTTGGCTCTCATTTTGACGCTGTTTTAGGATAATTGTAAAAATAAATATAAATACGTTATCTATCTGATCTCTCACGCGTGAGAATGTTAGTTGGTTGCCTTATTAACAGTTACATTATTCCACACCTATTTAATAATCATTAACGATACTATTTGCTATAATTGTTTACTAAATTTATTTATCCAAGATTTTACTTTAATTGGCTGTCAATTATGTGTTCGATGTAGCAACCCTCGAAGCGATCGAACCCGAAACAGAAATCTCAAAATAAAAAATAATAATAATAATAATAAAGTTAAATGACCTACCTTTTGTTTTATCGACACAGCAATCGAATCTAAATAATAAATAAAGAAAAACAAACCACTTACTATTTATTCCATCGACAACTCCTGAAAGAAGACTAAATATACATAAATCATAGTAAAAATTGAAATAATTGGAAAAATAAATACCGACGCAAATAAAATACATTTTAGTTCGTTTATAAAGAAAAAAAATACATTATATTAATCAGGAACTAGACGAGCCTCATTTTTTAAAAATTTGACGTGTCGAAGTACAAATGTTAGTACTAAGCTCATAAGTAGAAAGTCTAAGCTAATAAAGGATGTATCGTAACCATAGAAGCTCGTATTGGAAAGTTGGTTCTTTATTACAAAGAAATTTTCAAAAGATTATACACCTATAAAATAAGTCACTATCACCAATGAATCATGCGTCCTAAGTAACCAAAATACGGTAGTGCTTTATTATTGTTTAACCTACGTTTTTTTTTAAAAAAAAAAAAAAAAAAAAAAAAAAATTGGTCATTATAAATTTAACAATTTTAACAAATATTCCATGTTCTGAGCTGAGCTAATAAATAATAGCAAAAATCAATTTATATGTTTTTTTCTTTAAATGAATGATGGTGCAATGTGTATTATTACCTCATATTGTACGCAAATAACTATTGATATTCAATCTTATAGGACTGTTCAATAAAATTTAATTAACATACATACGAATAAAATATTTTTATCTTTCATTGCTGCTTTTAAACGAAATCTGAGCAAATGACACTTCTTCATTTTCAACTCCTAATTCTAAACAATTAATAAATAATTTTTATCTTTATATACAAGAAATATATCACTTAACTTATATAAATTTATCAAGATACAGATACTGTAATTCATTTAAATTTTATATTTATTTATTTATTTTTTGCTTATATTATTTATAAAAAATTTGTTTCGCTTAACTTTCTTCTTCGCATACTTTTTCTAACTTAATCTGGGTTTAATACAAAATTGACAAACGACAGACACATTGCACGGATATCGAAATTTTGTGATGGATATTCGTTGACTCATAACAGGACCGTTGACCGATCGTAATTATCCTTCTATTTTATAAATAACAACTTGAGAATAGTTCTGAACCAAATTTTTTAAAGATCAAAAACAAGCCCCCAAGATAGTCAGAATATGGTAAATATAAAAATTTTTAGAGAATTATTGCAATCTTGCTTGTAAATTTCTATTTTTTACTTTTGTTTCAAGCCTTTAAGAACACAATAAAATACTCTCTGCAAGATTAAATTTAGAATCTTCCGATTCTTCCAATTTTTTATATGTTTCTTTAGATCTTCACAATATTTTATCGCCTTTTCGATACATTTCTGTTGACCATTTATTTGATTTATATTTTATATTCCTTTAGTTTCACTCGTAATATTTTCGCTTTTTCAGTACTTTTCTGTTGAACTTTTTTGAATGTCAGCGAGTTATTTTATGAATTTTGTAAAGAGAAATAAAAAAAATGGTTCTTGAAAGAAATATTTGGATGAATAATTTGCCATTTATATAAGAACTGAGCGCAATACAACATAATTATTATAAATATTTTCTTTAGATAAATATTATGTAGACTAATAAAATCATTATCATATTTTTTTTTTTTAGTAACCATTTTTTTGTTAAAATAACAATTAATTGATTATTTAAAATAATTTTTCTTATCTATTATTAAGAATTGAAGATAAAAATAAAAATATCAAACAAAAAAAGGTTTACAGATAAGAGAAGCAAAAAAATAGTTTTTAAACATTTAGGAACTAAAGATAAAACTAAAGTAATTAATAACAAATGAATTAAAAATACTTTACTATCATATTCAAATAATTGAAATAAAGCAAAATATTATAAGATATACAAAAAAAAAAAAAAAAAAAAGTAAAAAAAGATAAGTAAATTTATTCTGAGATAGAAATAATTAAAAGTCAAGTCTCTCTCTTTCAAATTAAAAAAGCCATTATATTCTTACTAATAAGTAAAGCAAATAACAGCAAAATACTTTGCAGAATTTTTAAAATCGAAACTATAACAGAAAATTAATTTTCTTTACATGATGAATCCAATACTTACATATCACCCTGAACTTAAATAACTGGTAACATTCATTTTATCTTATATTATCAGTTCTAAATATTATTATATTGTAAATTAATTTGTGAAGTAAATGATTTACAAAGTCTTGGAACACGACGACGTTTAATATTTCATATATACTTATATTTATACAGTATTTATCCTTAATGGTTCAAAAGTTTCGTATTCGTATAAAGAAGTCGGTCGCTATGATACCGCCTGTTACGTCAGTTCCCTTACTGCGAAATTTAAAGCGTACTATAGAAAGCAATAAAATTTTACCACGCCGTTTGTATCAGATGATTGGAGTTTATGTTATTTTCCAGTAGAGTTTATTTTTAACGATCCGTCATTAGAAACCGACCGTAAGGTAAATAGAATGAATGTTGGGTTCACAACAAACTCTTTTTATCTGCGTGTTCTTCTAGAAGTTCCTGGTAAGTGAAAGTGACATGCAAATATATGATCTTGCGATTATTTGTGATAATTCTTTTGAATGATTTCTATATCGGCCTCGTTGATGAAAAAAATTTCTTTTTTTTATTAACCTTTTAATATAAAAACGTTCACTCACAGCACAGACGAATACTTAAACAACAACCAAAATTATATTTTTTTTTATTTAATACTCTCGATAATAACATGACTTCTTCTATATTTAACATTGGAATATATTCGATTACACCTGAAGTTACATTCTCAGTATATTATTTACTATTTACTGTTCAGAATTATCTGGCATGATCTTGAATTAATGATACTCCTTTATGAAGAAACGTTGTAGAACCATAAAAACCATGATGTAAACGGTTAACGACAAAATTAGGGTTGATATAAATTCAAGCCTATTTTACTGAAATTGAGTTTCTTTGCTTATTAAAATCAAATTATTTTTAAAATTTAGCGAAATTTGCATTTATAATGTACTTTATTAAACAAATATTAATTTTCGTATCTTTATAATTTTCATCTTTCATTGGAGTTATCCGCGGATACATTTCATCAGGACCTTAAATTATGTCGCGTGAATTTCCGCATCGGAGAGCGTTCGCACATTCGTCGTCTTTTCGAATACAAAAATGATGAGACTACCCTAACGGAGAATAACTGCAAAAAGTGTTTTATGAGACGATGAAATCCAAACAAAACTCCTACAATTCAGGAAAATCACGATTATTATAATATGATGATTAACATAATTGGACCTGTTCACCGGTCCATCGTGTTATTAATTCGAATTGGAATGTTAACATATTTATAGAATTAGCTTTTGAAGTTATTTGAAAGCTTTTATTTTTAATTCGAATTATTTTAAGAGCCTCTTTATCGTAAGTTATTTTATAATTATTATTATTGATCATGTGATTTAAAAACTTTTAATATAATCAGATTGGTAAAATAAGAACGAAAGTAAGATACTTTTTATAAAATAGTAAATTAATCATTACAGAATGAAGAATTAAAAAATTTATCTTTGTTCGACCCTAATATAAGAAAATTATATTATAAAATTGGTTAAATTGATATTTTTATTTTATTTTGTTTAATTATTTTCTTGTTACATTTTACCACTATAATATTTTTAATTTTTATGTACTCAATCAAAGAAATTAATTGTTGAAAAAAAATAAATTTTTTTTTACAATTTTTTTTTTTTTATGTTAAATATCTTAATTAGCTTCACAAATTTCAGATATGCAAAAAATACTATTAAGCTTTTTCTTAATCATTTTTTATTAAGATTCATTAGGAATACTACCACAATGTATTTTTAAGTTAGCAATAAATAAGTATTTTTCATCACTTTGTTTTCTCAAAAATATGTCACGTCATTCTGTCAGGGAAGTTTAAAAAGTTAGTTATACCAAGTCAACTTTATTTTCCAAGAAGGCTAATAGATGAGGACAGGTAAATATATACATGTTTATTACAGCTAATTTCAAAATTCACGGGACGGACGATCGATAAAAAAACTCGGTAAAACAGTAATAAAATTTTTGAAGAAAAAACATTATCGCTACGTTCAGATAAGTGTTCCGAATATACTGACATAATTTTTTTTACCCTAATAAAATGTGGTTGGCTTTTTCATATCCTTATAAATTTTCTCAGAAAGTTTCAGATATTATCGGCTGTCCCGTGACTTATGAAATTAGTTGTAACTAGTTAACGGTTTTTATCACGTGATACAGATATTAAATTTTATATTAATTCGTTTTGCAATTGCTTATCTTCCAATTTCGCAACTCTAGCCTTAAGTTCAACATTTTTGACCTTACAGCTGTTCCAGGTTTTTAACTGATCACATGCACTTTCAAAACTCGCGTCTTGACGCGTCTAGTATATATACATCTCAATTCCCAAAAAAATTTTAAGCAAAATTTTTGTGTTTAACTTCTCAACTTCCATTTCAAAAGGTAATATTATTTTAGAAGAACAAGAATAGCACAAAAACATAATGACAAGTTCAAAGGTTTATTTCCTAAATTAAGTTTAACAACTTCGTTCTTAATACAGCTGACGTTTCAAAAAACAATAAATAAGCAAGTTCACCACGTTCTCCTACCACAAAAGAACTACCTCACAATCTTCTTTATGTAGAACATCGCGTACCAGTACCATTGCTTATACAGTTAGTCTCACACCTTTAGTTTTATCAAATATAAGTTCTTTGAGCGTAATAGATTTGCTAACGTATTATATTAACTTTTCCTTTTTTATGTGTATTAAATAGGCCAAATACAACTACCAACAAGTTTATTAAACAATGACGAATAACTATGATGTTATAGATGATAACTATGTACAAGTACCTAAGAATATCATAATTCTTCAAGATCAATTTGCAGTAATTAATAATTTATCAAAACAGTATACAAATTCAAGACATAATTTTATACTGCAAAAGGCATATCTTTGTCAAAGGAAAACAATTGGATTGCTCCTTTTGGTATATACAAGGAAACTTGCCATGTATGTTCTTATTATAGTTATATGTTTAGGTTACGTCTGAATATTGAAACATCATATTTAGGTTTCTGCATTAAATGTTAGTGCATTAGCCGTGATGTGAAAGATTGTAGAAGCAGTATTCATGAACTCCCATTTAAGCAAAGATATGTTACTCCAGAACACTTTTAAAATCATTTGGGTGAGTCAAAGATTGATACATAGAATTTTCTTTATAATTCACATTCCTTTCTGTAATAAGAGTAAACTAAATACTCGAGATGCTGGGTCAGCAATGTATTTTTTTTTACTTATATTATAAAATATTTTAATTATATAATTTCTTTTTCTTTCTCATAGCAAAAGCAAAAAAAGATTCAGTTTACTGGGCCAGCAAAATTTTTATTTCGCTTTTGTTATTAATTATCTTATAAAAATTCATTTGGGTTGCTGGGCCAGCAGGGTGAATTCTTTTAAGATAATTTGATTTGCTTAATTAAAAAAATTTGCTTGCTTATTGGTTTGAACATATGGGCGGATTTGTCTATTCAGAATTAAATAAAAATTTTTAGAATAAATCACACTCAAAATAAATTGATTTGAAAAGTTTTACTGTGTCTGTAATTGTATTTTTTCTGTCAATCTCACGTTTGTAAAAACTAAGGATGTTAAAAGGCCCTTAAAAAAATTTTGAAGTTTTAAAATTACTAATACTAGAAGGGCTTATCAGGAGAATTTTTTTACATAAAATTTATGATATTTTTACGCAGTTTTACCACGGTGACTGTGTTTTATTTGATAATTTTAGTTTCGCGTAAAACCCATTTCTTACATTTCACCTTGCCAGTCTGATAAGTAGGTTTTTATTTAAATATATATATCAATAAAAAAGAAAAAAATTACAGCTGTTTTCAAAATATACGGGACACGCGGCAAATTTAAAAACAATAATAAACACGTGACATCTGATTTACGAATTATTTATTTTGCGACGTTTATTTTTCTTCTTACGTTGATATGCTTTATATATGTTATAGTAAATAATGTTGAGTGTTATTTTTACAATTTGCCGACTACCCGACCATCAAAAAACTCGGCATTAAAATTTGCCGAGTGTCCCGTATATTTTGAAAACAGCTGTAAAATTTTTCATATACATATTTAAATTTTAACTACGTAATATCCTTGGAAGCAATGATGTAATAAACAGTCACAAAAAATAAGTTAATAAATCATAATATATTTTAATATTACTCTAAGTTTTGTTTAGTGAACCGTAAGGGTCGGGTCGGGTAGGGTTTAAAGCATATTCGAACTCGAACCCGTTATTAATTACAGAACCAAATTCGACTCGGCCCGATCATTGTTCGACTCGGACCCGATTATTGTTTAACCCGGATTCGACTTAATTTTCAAGTGTAATATTAATGCCGAAAATAAAAAAGTATCATATATAGTTTAATTTATTTTTAAAATTTATTTATTTTTTTTTTTACAACTTTTTCCACCAGGATTTTAAGTACATACAGGCGCAAATTGTTATCAGATCGGTTCGCCAGAAAAAGCTCGTTCTAGTTGCTTTATAAAAAATGTATTAGTTAGTGTTTAATAATCAAGATATTTTTTTTACCTGTAATTGTCACTCCGCAATGCTTTTTGTTTTCTAGAAGAAGTTGTACTATCGGTAACGTCGATATGTTCACTCATTTAATTATTTGTTAAAAATTAAAATCACGTAATGCAAAACAAAAAAAAAAATTCTACCATCCAGGTCACCCGGGTCGACAAATACAAAATCAAATCCGATTCAAGAACGAAACCCGACTTGTTGAATTTAATTTGGGTCTCATTAAGAATCCGACCCGAACTAAAACTTGATTCGTATAATAACCGGGTTGATTCGAACTAAAATTAAAATATTCAAAAAAAAAAGATCTAAGAAATGATTTTTTTTTGTTTGGTAAATAATTAAATTTATTTAATATGAAGATCAAATTCCGAAAATCGGATCTTAAAATTGGATATACGGTCAGTAAAACACAACTTTTGGAAGCGAATCAACTCGAAAGAAGAACTTAAAATAGTGCAAAATATGAAAAATAAAATTAAATCATCAGTTATTGTGCCCCGAAGCATTCCATTTATAATAATAATAATAATTTAATAAAAAAAAAACTTTACCATTGCGATCCAACCCGA
The DNA here is from genome assembly GCA_910592005.1 of Funneliformis mosseae. NCBI lineage: Eukaryota > Fungi > Glomeromycota > Glomeromycetes > Glomerales > Glomeraceae > Funneliformis > Funneliformis mosseae. The sequence goes on from CAJVPP010002727.1 coordinate 12,702, forward strand.
AAGAAATAAAAAAAAATTACTGATAAGATAAAATTAAAATAAAACTAAGTGGTTAAGCTCAACCATCGAAATCCGTCAATCATCTTGAAACGTTTTTTTGAAAAATTATTTTTTTTTTTTATAAACAAAAGAACTAAAAAAAAAAAAAAATAAATAATAAAATAAATAAATTTAAAAAGTAATCAATAAATGTAATGAATGATTTGTATGTGGGATTTTTCGGTATTGCGCGCGATTGAGTAAGTATTTTAAAAATAAACCTTAATTATTATTTGATATTTTTAGACGGTGTCGGGGCGCAGCGTCGAATCGTTGCATTTTTTTTCTATATTAAGCTGGTTGCAAAGCTAAAAACGTCTAACTATATTTGGTAATAAGTCAAATCATTTGAAATTTTTGGAAACGTTAAGATTTTCAGCATTTTACTTTAATTAACACGATATTACCAATAACGAAAGTTTTTTTTTTTTTTTAAAAAAAAAAAAAAAGAAAACGGCTTTACAGCGGTCAAATGCCGAAGTGATCTTTTAGGATTTATATCTCAAATGGTATATCTTACGTAAATGATCATTGGCACATTTAGCAGCTCCAACTGCTCTGAAAGCTGATCATAAGAATTATGGATCTGTAAATACAGCGATTTATTGAAAAAAGTTTGTCGATAATTTTTATGTAAATTTCTATCTTAATAACATTTACTATATTTTTTTACGTATTAAGAGTCCACCAACTTATGTGTTGGTTATCATATTATGAGTTACCTAAACTTTCTCATCTGGTATGGAAATGATGGGAATGATCTTCTCTCTCCGACAATGAACCTCACATTTTCAACATGAAAAGGAGTTTTTTAAACATGTTTGAAATGAGATTGGAAGCGATACTGAAGCTCGAGCTTTATCCTAACTGACAAAAATTCAGTCAATATAGCTACACTCCCCGGTCAAAAGTATTGGACCACGTGATTTTCGTTATACTAATTGGCGTAATTTTTGCCGATTATAACTT
>CAJVPP010002728.1:0-13706 GCA_910592005.1 Funneliformis mosseae
ATCACTGCGTAACGAAATTTATACCACTAAATTGATTCGTTATAATAAGTCTAAAAATAAAGTTTTGTACACTGCGCTGCCTTAATTGTCAAAAAATTGCAATTTTAAAATTTGTGTTCGGGTGATGCAATACTTTTGACCGCCACTGTACGTATAAGGAACTCCAGTTTCAAACCTAAATTTAAAATGATATGAAATTATATATATATATCAGTGCACAAATAATACGCGAGTAAACATATGGCAGAGAAGAAAAAAGATAAGTTCCAGTCAAAGAAGCGTTCATTAGTTCAAAAGCACTCGATGCCACACCCCAATCGATAAGACAACCTTGTTTTTTGTACACGATATTTAAATATGAAACGTCACAATGAAAATGTGGTGATCATGAGAAAACTTTAAAGCTTTGCAATATCGCAAAGTTTTTAAGTCTTTCAAACTGTGCTGTTTAGCTTCAAGATGTACACCAGCTGGAGTCGTCACCATGAAAATGATCAATTAAAATGCCTTTGATAATTTTACATAAAAATCAGAAATACATTCTATCATCTGAAAGGAATTATTTTTTAATGACTTGGGGAATATTTTTGCGGTTTTTAAGTATTTCAAGCATTTTGAATTCATTATTGAGATTCTCAGAAGCCTTGCAAATAGCTTTTTTTTGAATTTATAAAGCTAAAGAGAATAAACGATCACCGTCCATTATCTTTTTATACAGTCAGTGGAAATGTCACACAATTGATAAGGAGTTTTTTTGTACTATGATATCATAATAAAATTTTTTAGCGTAACATTGTCTTTAGATGTATATTACGTATAAAATTTTATTGGCTAAAATTAGTTCAATTAGTTAAAAATTAACGATCTTTAAATCATAATGCTGGCCGGAATTTTCGTAATGCTGGCCGAAAGTTTCGCAAATTTATAATGCCGGCCTAAATTTAGTTAAAATCGAAAATTTTAAGTTCGGATAACATCACATTTGTACATTATAAATAATTATTGGCATGTTCGTCAAGGTCTTAAAAATATTTTTTATATATTTTAAAATTCAAAAATCAAGTTTATTCAGTTCAATCTGTCCAAAGAAAGTTACCCGTTTTTGTTTGTTTATATAGTATATAAATAAAACTTATATATTTTACGAAATAAGATATGTTTATACAATGTAAACAGTTATTTACAAGTTCATAAGAACTTTTTTATACCTTTAAATTTTATTTTGTTCAATCTTTTCTTTTTTATTCGTATAGTTGATAGTAAATAAAAAAATAAACTAAAGTTTTTAACTCTTTGGTGTCATTTTGACGCGAAGTTTATAAATTTATAATAATTTATAATATTGAACTTTGAAATTGATAATAATTCTACATTATCAGAAGAATTTGGATTAAAAAATGTTGGAAGGGATAGTGAAAATGAAATATTTGGAGAATTTCTTGAGGAGAATAGTTTTGACCAGCTTTCCTTTAAATTTAGCAATGCATTAAATGAAATGTTAGCTCATGAAAATGAAGAAGATAGTAAAATAGAATCATATTCAGATAAATATGATAGTAAAATTGAGGTAGAGCTATCATTAGAATAAAATAACAATAGTGATGATGAACAAAACATCAATAATAAACGTGAAGAAAAAAGGAATGAAATAATTTTAAATGATACAGATGGAGGACCCACTTGCAAACAATCCAATATATAATCAATTCAATAATATCTTATATAATAATTGATAATATTCAAGATACAATTAAATGATATGATGAAACTTATAAACACAAAATTTATATGGAACATAGTAAATAGATCGAGATGTAGTTCAACAAGTCAATAATAATTATTTAGAAGTTTATGATTCACATTTTTTATATGATCAAAATCAAATTCACAATCTCAAAGATAAAGTATCAAAAAAATTTACAACTTCAGATGCTATAATTCAACATCGAAGATGTATAAGATGTAAATTATGTATAACTTTCTATAGCCAAAGGAAAGGATGCAGTAATCATTCCTGGTTAGTTAATAGACAAAATGTTTAAGTACTCTGTAATAGATTAGTATTGAAAAAAACTTTCATATTAGAATGATCTTTAAAAATAGATAACCAAAATGTATCTATTGCAGTTATTATGAATGATTGAGCAAGCATATTCACAGATATATAGGTCAAGGTAAAAAATCAAACTGTGATAAATTACATAAACAAGATATCATAGAAATAATCAATTTTATTGCAAATTGACTTATTAAGATTTCCCATATAGGCAAAGATTTAAAAAAAAAGAAATTTTTAATTCTATTATAAAAACTGTTCTTCCTTTACTTCCTATACTTCTAACTAAAACTACATCTTTATTAACAAAATCTGACAAAACTTTTAACCTTTTTATCATACAAATTCTTTTCCTTAATATATTTTCACAAAATAAACTACAAAATATTGATATAGAAACAATTGATTGTGAAATTTTAGGATAAAAATTCAGAATTAAGTTTTAGAAATCACGTGAAGTAATAAATGAGAAAATGAATTACTAAACTTACCAGGATCACTTTTCGAATATTATCATGTATTTCCAAATTTCATTACAGAGTTTTATAAAGAAATGTTAATAAAAATCTATAAATGAAAACTAGCTGTTAGTAATAAAAAAAAAATAGCAAGAACAAGTCATTAAAACTTTACCTGAAAATATAATTATAAAAATAGTTACATTTTTTGTTTTTGTTCTCACTAGTATAGCATTTCCTTCATGTGATATTTAGTTAACTAATATACTAAGCAGTCTAACATGCAAACTAAAATTATTATCATTACTTCATCATCTTCTTTCTTTATGAAATGTAATAAAACACAATAAACATTATAAAAGAAATTAAGAAAAGGAGTGAATAATGCTGTTTCTATATAAAGGTTATACTAAGAATTAGATATATAGAACCTTGCTGTCATAAATAATATCAACTTCAAACAAAAAACATTCTCCTTTAGAAATATATATGATACTACAAGAAACAGCTCACATGCAACCTTGAGAATAGCATTTCAATTGGTAATTCTCAATTATCTAGTGATGCGTCAAGAAGAATTAATTACCTTAAAAAAAGACAGTTATATATTTGATATGAATCTTACTCTAGATGGATTTCAAAGTATATTAGAAAATTTGCTAGATTTTTAAAGTATAAATGAAAGCAATTTAGAATATAATCAAATTTTGATGTAGAAATAATTAAAAAAGGCTATACTAAAAGAATTTGAACATGACTATTAAGATCCTTCTTCACATATTGTAATTCTTGAATCAGGAGATAATCTAAACTTAGACCAAGCAATTTTAGAAGCTGCCACTATATACAAAACTGTTTTTAATTTGCAAAAGACTGCGTACCTCTATATAGTTGCTAATGAGACTATTTATTATCAGTTGGTTAAATGCTAAGAGCAATGAACTCAATTAAGACTATTGCTTAGATAATGATACATCTCTAAAGATTTCTAATTGTATTGTTCTCTAGTTATAGGCTTCTAAATTTAGTAAGAAGATTAGGTGTTCAATTTTTAGACAAGTTTGAACTGGCCGTTGACTATTAAATAATATCTAGAGTCTTAAACATTTTGTGGGTGGCAGCTGAAGTCTCAATTAATATATTTACAAAGAAAAAAATATTAATTTGTCTAAAATTATGAACAAAATATTGATACTAATATTTTACTAAAAATTTGGTATCTTTATTATCATTAGGCTGAAATATGAAAAGCGAATTAAATGGAAATGAGAATTAGAAATCATAATTTGTAATAAGATGCTTTTGCTACAGTATTACCTCTTTTATCAAATGTGAGTAAATCAAATTACGCAATAGCTATTGCTCAACATCTCTCTACCTTTGCTAAGTATCTAAAATTAAACAAAATTTTGTAACATGTTAGAGCATTTAGAATACCAAAGAATATTGATAATGATGAAAGTGAAAATCAAAAGCCTGTTTGTTTTAGTTTTGACGAATTGTTTGAGACTTTTAAAGTTTATTTTATAAAACAAAATATTAGCAGAAATATTATTAATGAAATAAAATTAAAGACAAATATTAAAGTAACCAAATCAGAAAAAGAGAGAGTTGATTTACTCTTAAATAAATATCTTGAGAATACTTTAATTTCTCAGAGTGAATGTGTCATCAATTCTAGAAGAAAGATCTTATGAGAACTAATAGAAGACTTAGTTATGATTTTTAATATGATAGATCTATTATTACATCAGATTTTTAAAGATCTCAAGCCACTTGAAATACACAAAGAAGGATACAAAAATTTACTTGCATATTATAAAAATGGTTTAAAACGAATGTGAATAATTTACAAATAAGATATGATAAAAAGTAAACCTCAAAATGTATAGGAAAAATGCACATTAGAAGTTTGCTGAATCAGATATAAAGACTATGCTAAAACAAGGAGAATTGAAAGGAAAATAAAGAAAATTGAAAGGGAAACAAAAAAATTAAAAAGGAGATACAAAAGCATAATAAAATAACTCTAAATAATGATCAACTGAAGGTATACTGTATACGCAAAGTTTATTATAGACTTAAATCATATCTAATTCTTCTACATATCTACCACTTTAGTTACATATTGATGACCATAATAACCAAACTTCTAAAAGACAAAAAAAAGTATTTACGCATGAAGAGCAAATACTAGAATATCTGTTAGTTTATGAAAAGATTTCAAGCTATATATATAATAAAACACTTCAATTACTTAGAACTGAATGGGATAAAAAATGGTATATAGTTAGTAGAATTATCATATTAATAAATAATAATTAAATCAAATAAATTTATGTATTATTGTATTATTATTGTATAATATTTACAAAGTTAAATAAACAAGTTATTCTTAATTTAATTTATATTTTAACTTATGATCATATATATAAAAATAAAATTTTGCAGTTTTTACAAAATCAGCAGTCAATATGTCAAATTTTTTTTACATAAAATGAAAAATAGCAACAAAATACATATATCTGGATAGTATTTATGAGCTTTTAAGTACGTTTAAAAGTTCAATTATCAACATGTAAGTAAAAAAGTATGTAAAGTTTAAATAATAATATTTTTTATTTTAAATATTAAAATAACCAAAAAAAATATATAAACGTGTCAAAAAGCATATAAAGAATAAATGGTAAAATTTTTTTATTTAAATATATAGTTTAATTTACTTAAAGATTAATTAGTATAATAGGTTACACAAACTTTATTTATTAATGATCGTCAACTCATGTGACATTTTCAATGACTGATATTAATAATGTAAACTTTAGTATATTAAATATTAATTCTTAATTTATTATTCTCATGAAATTTGATTTATAAATATAATATTATAGATTAAAAATATTTATGATATAAACTTTCATGTTATTTATAAAAAAAGTTTTATTTTTTGATTTTTAAATTGAATTAATAAAAATATTTTATTTAATCAATAATAATTTATGTTTTTATATATATATATAACTTAAGTAATTCAAAATATAATTTATAATAAATAAATTATATATAATTTTTGTATTTTATAAAAATATAATTTATTATTCTTTTATAAATTAATTCATTTTCTTTTATAAATTTTTTTATTATTTTTATAATAATTAAATAAATAATATTAAAATTGTTTTTTAAGATAAAATATTTAATAATTTAATATCTATTATATATATCAAAGTTTATTATTATTTTTTTATAAATATAATTCTTTGTAAATAAATATAATGGTTATATAAAATTAGTATATAATACAAAATACTTTTACATTTAAATCTATTATTACTTTAATTATAATATCATAATATTCAATATCTAAACAGTTAGAAACAAAAATATTGATCTATATAAATTAGTAAAAAAAATACTTAATAATAATATTTAAATACTAAAAAAAGATTAATAAATTCTAAGCAAATCATTTTTTTTAAAAATTAATCCAAACTAATCAAATTAAAAATAGAATAATATAAATAAAGTTATTTTGAAACAACTTAAAATAAATAATATTTTTTAAATTAATACTAATTAATTAATATTAATTTAAATTAGGTAATAGAAGTATATGAAGTTTGATATTTATCAATCACAATATATTGCTTATTTGATAGATCATATATAAGAATAGATAATATATATATCAGCATACATAAAAGCATATTTAACTATATAAATTTTTTAGCTAAAACTTTAAATAATAAGAAGTTTTATATAAAAAGCATAAAACAAATCTATTAAAATATGAAAAACATCTGATAACTAAATATTCAACTTTGTGATTTTAATATATTTAACCTTACTTATTATTTAGAATTTATTAAAATCTTAATAAAAATTATATAAAAAAAGTTTATATGTGATTGAAATTTATTCTTTTACAGAGTAAATCAAATTTTATTAATTATAAATAATAAAAATATAAAGTCTAAAAAAAAAAAAATTAATAAAGCTAATTCTTATTATTTATTTGCAATAAAATTTTAAGTATTATCTCTTAAACTGTAAGTATAAAATTATTTCTAAATATTTTAAGAAACTTAAAATATTTTAACATTTAATAATTATAAAAAAATAAAATAAGATTTTTAGATTTATCATATGATATTTCTAATAGTAGTATTTTTTAAACTTTTAAAATTAATAATTATTAATATATATTAATTTTTCAATTTTTTAATTTTTAAAAATAATTTATTATCTAATAATTATAAAAATATAATATAAAAATATATAACTCATTTTGGCGGTCACTTGACTAAGAATTTTTATGTAAAAAATATATATATTTTAAGAACAGTTACAGCTTAGCTTACAAACAAAAAACAAAAACTCCTTTTATAAACTACTTCTTTTCTTTATTTTTCTCAAACCTTCTTATTTCAAAAAACAGATTTTGTTAATCTAAACGGTAGTGTTTTTTATTAAATATTTTTTTTACCACTTCTTTTAGCTTTTTTTTGTATTTTTTCCTTTTTCTTTTTATTTACAAAAGTGGGTATCAAAAGAGTATCCTAAATAATGATCAGGATCGATAACAACTTTAGATCAACCAATCTTACATGATGATTTTTCCAATTACTTTCCTAAACAATCACAATCTTTTTAGATCTCTGACGTCATAGAGCCTGCTAATCTTAGCAAGATTTTTCAATTTTTTGCAACTGTAATTTGAATCCTATGCAATATCTGCCAGTGGCTGTAATCTGAATTAATAGACATCTTAGCATAGAAGTTTGAGAATACTGAAGAACTTTGACAGAATTTAGTAAAATGGATGCTTATATGCTGAAAGGTTGCTGTAACTAGAAATTAATCAAAAAACTTAGCTAGGAACTTGTTAGAGTCAAATTTTTATTAGCTTCTTTTTTGGTTTAACAATAATTTAAGTTACTTGTTTTTGTATTGAATTTAAATTTAGAATAGGAATTATTGTTAAAGAAAAGAGAGAAGTGTAATAATAATCTAGTTGTCATGCTTTGACAAAGATTCTACTAGTAATTATCTTCTGAGTATGACAGGACAACCAGTTAGTCTGAGGCTAGTAAGTTTATTAACTTGCAAGAATGTTTTAGACAGTTCAATTTATTTTTTTCTACTTTTGTATCTGGTTTTCAGGATTTTCATGTATTAATTTACTAGATTTGAATGTTTGATAATAAATATAAGCATTACAATGTCTTTAAAAAAATATATCAAAATATAAAATTTAATTTATTGGACTTATCACATTAATACCTATTAAATGGTAGTATTTTTATATTTCTGAGATCGATAGATAGCAAGATATATGAGTTTAAAATTTTAATTTTTTTTTTATAATAATTTATTATTTATTTATCTTTAAAAATCACTAGTTAATTACATTTTTTGATTTTTCCTTTTTACTTGCATTTACAATAGTCATTTTATATTAAGAATAAAAGAAAGCCTTAATTCTTAAAGAAAATAACTTACTTTGAAATTTTCTATGTATTGCAAAGTTTAATGAATGTATCGATATTATGATAACTTAACAATCTGAGTTTAAATTATATGAAAGCTTATAATATCTTTTCTCCTCTAAAGAAAGGTATAAGGTAAAGATTTAGGCAATAGTACAGGAACTATTGGTTTTGTTATTGAAGTATTGGATTCGTAAAGTTTCAGGTTTGATAATAATTAAGGAATCGGGTACATTTGGTAAGCTATTTATTGGAGTATAAGAGCAATTAATTTCCGTTAAGGAGTTTGGTAAAGTTGATAACTTAGTTATTTTAGTAAAAGAGCAATTAAGTTTCGTTAAGGAATTGGGTAATTTAGGTAGGATAGTTATTAGAGTACGAGAGCAATTAAGTTCCCTTAAGGAGTTGGGTAATGTTGGTAGAATTGTTATTTTAGTATAAAAGCAATTAAGTTTCGTTAAAGAGTTGGGTAAAGATGGTAGGATAGTTATTGGAGTATGAATGCAATCAAGTTTCGTTAAGGAATTGGGTAATGTTGGTAGGATAGTTATTGGAATACCATAGCAATCAAGTTCCGTTAAGCAGTTGGGTAAAGCTGGTAGGATAGTTATATGAGTATAAGAGCAATTAAGTTTCGTTAAGGAGTTGGGTAATGTTGGTAACTTAGTTATTTTAGTATAAGAGCAATTAAGTTTCTTTAAGGTGTTGGGTAATGTTGGTAGGATAGTTATTTGAGTGCTAGCGCAATCAAGTTCCGTCAATGAGCTGGGTAATGTTTGTAGGATAGTTATTTGAGTATAAGAGCAATTAAGTTCCCTTAAGGAGTTGGGTAATGTTGGTAGAATAGTTATTGGAATACTAGAGGTTAAAGTACCAGAGCAATCAAGTACCGTTAAAGAGTTTGGTAAAGTTGGTAAGCAGGTTATCTGAATATGATTACACTCGAGTACTTTTAATTTCCGATATCTTTGCAATCCTCCTAAGGCGTTTAATATATCTATGTTAACATCCGTAATCGTTAATCTATTAATAGTATCATCGTAAATGATGAATGATGTATCATTTATTTGAATCATTTGAGATAAGTCCCTTGAATTATTAATACTAAAACAAAGGGGTTCTAGTTCTTGATTATTTATTTTATCATTCTCTATTATATTTTCTTTTGTAATAATTGCATTTAAGTCATCAACTACTTTGTTCATAGACGGACGATTGTCTGGCTCTTTGTCCCAACACTCTAAAATCATAAAAATAATTTAGTGATCGAAAACATTATATTTAAATGTAAATCTAAATTTATAATTTATAATAGTCCTTTACCAGTATAAATGTTTACATAGTCTTCAGGCGTACCCGGAATGATACTTTCTCTGAGTCCTTTTGAAATATCTATAACTAATTCAATGTCGTATGGTAAGCCTTCGAAAGGAGGATGACCACTTGACATCTCCCATAACAACACGCCAACACTATAAACATCGCTCTTCTCAGTTAGATTATCTTGCTGCGAAGTAATAGCACTTTTATTTCGTCCACCAAATCTTATTGGATCAATATAAGGAATTACGCCAAAGACTTTTGACTGTTGATTAGATGCCGCTTCAATTCTCTTCGATAATCCAAAATCAGCAAGTTTAATACTACCTTGACGAATTAAAATATTGTCTGAATGCTATAACATATAAATTGTTTATTAATTAATTCAATTCTTAATAGCAATAATAAACAAAATTAAGATATATATGTTATGTAAGATTACCAAATCGCGATGTACAATTCCTTCTTCATGTAGACACGACACAGCACTAGCCAACTGGAATGCAAAGTTGTATTTATCATCCCAAGTAAGCCTATCAAAATTATTTTTAAAATAGGTTCTAAGTGAACCGCCATCAGCATATTCCATTACTAACAATACTTTTTCAAATGAGCATTGTTTTTCTAATTTTTTTTTTTTTAATTTTTAAAAATAAAATAAATAAAAATCAAAAATTCAATATATATCTTCAATAAAGTTCGAGCTAAAAATAAATTTTAGCTTGATATATTAATGATTCATATTAAACAGACCGAAAAACATTTTATGATTTGTAATTACCTCACGAATGATTTCTTTAACAGTGGCGTTGTTAAGGTTATGAAAGGATTTTAACGCGAGAGATTGTTTTGAACTTTTCCAATTTGCACGAAAGACTTTTCCAAAGCTGCCAGTACCGATCTCTTGAACATTACTAAAATGTTCATATTCGTAGCATTTGATATTTTTTTTTAAAATATATTCCTCTATCCAATTAATCCACCTATTTGAATTAATGTCATTTTGCATTTTGATTTTTTTTAATTTTATAAAATGATAAAATTCTTGGAAAAAAGCAAAAAAAAAAAAAAAAAAAAAAAGAAAACGCACTTGGTAAATCATGTAACATTAAATTTCTAAGCCACCGATGACCTAATTCATTTGCATTTAAATAAAATTCGAAAATACATATTTAATATTCATTTCGGATATAGAAAATAAATCATCTTATCGATCGATTATTTATTTTTATTATTAATTTAATATTTTAAAATAAAAAAATAAAATAAAAAAAAAAGAAAAGAATCGATCGTCGAATAGTACTATCGTTTGAAATTATTTTAAAAAACTTTCAAATATTGAAATGCAATTTGTATTCCAATGGAAATCCTGTTCAACAGCTGTCCTCCTCTTCCATTTCTTAAAATTCCTTACCTTCGCCTATGGATGATTACCATGTTAAAAGTGTGACTTTATAATGTTAAATTCGAAAATGGTTCTAAATAAAACTAATCATCGAAAGAAAACTTTACTTCCAACAAAAGCAAATTTAAGTCATTAAGCCGAATATATTACAACATTCACGTCAATATAAAATACTTTTACCGTTTCTAAATTGCAATTATTGCTATAGGATAGAATTTGTGACGAGGAGGTTATAATATCATCTGTATACGTGATTACTATTATTTGCCTTTTGTCTATTTAAATCAAAAAAAAAATGTGTATGTAAATTTATTTATCAACATAATTTGAAATCTATAAACTTCAACAAAGTCATTTAAATAAGCCAATATATTTTTGTTCTAGTGGGCTTGAAAAATTTCAGACCCGCTAATTTTAATTGCAATAATACTTAAATATCTCTTGAAAAGTCAAATAAAAGTAAAAAAAACATACGGTGCAGGTCTGAAACCCAAAAGTTGACTTTAAATATTTGGTAACTTTATCTTGCTACAATATGAGTTCCTTCTTGATAGAATTTATAGCATTTTCTTTATTAATGTAGTAAATTTGAATCTTTTTGTTTACAATACAATATTCCGTTCGATCTTCAAATCAATGATCTCATGGATATCTTTTATGATGATGCAACTTCTTTTGTTCTAGAGGACTTTTTAATGATTATAGCCTTATTCATACTATATCCAGATTCACATGTGGCTGAAGGAAGAGAGACCAAAATTTTTCTATACTATATTTACTTGGTATATCTAGTGTATATTACGAAGAAATTTATATTTACACGCCCGGACAAAAGTATCCGAAAAAATAAAAACTTTATTTCGAAATTTTATATCACCATATATTGAAGCTAATTAAGATAATTATTTAGCATAATAAAGAATGCCAAAAAGCTGGATCATATTATTATTATTCAAAATACATTTCCAAACTTCCCATATAATAAAAAAATCCTGTTTGACGATCACGTGTAGATATATATAAGATTAAATAATAAAACCTTACCTTGAGTCGTTTTTCTTTTGAAAACTCTCTAAATTCCGAATTGATTCCCTCATTTCCTCCTGTACATAACAACCACATTTCTGAAACTGTCCTGTTATCGATTCTTTCAATATCTAATTGATATTGTATCAGCTACACTACTACGGATTTTGCGACAAGCATCTGTCATGTGAATCTTCGCTTCCCATATCGTTCGAGTTTCTTGTTGTTCATTTATGTGATGTAGACTACATGATTCTATATTCCTCAAAAAGAGCATCTCCTTGTTACCCCGGACATTACTGAATCGACGCAAGATCTCCCTAATTTCTATGGTTCGATTTGAAATTTCACTTTGTTCCGCTAATTATTTGGTTCTAAGTGGAAGTCTAAACAATGTTTTCTTTCCGAATCCTACTGCTTCATTAAAACTGCAATCTTTCATAAAATCGAAACATTCGAATAAGACCTTATAAGGATAGCATTGATCTGTAAACTTCCACAACTCCTTATCAATAAAATTAAATCTAATGCCCCTACACCTTCTGGGAGGGTATCCTTGTGCTTTAAGAAATTTAGCATTTGGATCTAAAAACGCAATATATTGTCCGCTTATAATACTTGGTAAATCCGTGACGTGAAAAGCACAATTGAATCCAATCCCAAATCTTCCAATTTTAGTATCATCTTTAGTTTTTCCTCCAACTCCGAGTTTAATCAAAGCTCGAAAGTCTATATTAGTAAATTCAGCATCATTGTATATCCATATCGCGGGACCTTGCCAACCTTCCATTTCGTCTGACAACAAAGAATTTTTAGAAGGATCATGCTTAAATTTTTTTCTTTCATCTATTATTACTGAAAATTGTTTTGCACCAGCGTCATCTGCATTCTACATTTAGAAAAATCATAAATAAATGTTTTCGCATATAATTGAAACTATTGTAAACTTATTACTTACTTGAAGGAATTCTATAAACAATATTTCTAATGGATAGTCCTAAACAATTTAATAAAAAAAATTAATATCTGACAAAACATTAAACATCTATATATAAAAAATATTAATATTTAAATGAAATAGTTACACTAATAATATTTTTTATTCTGGTAGTCAAGGATTCTCCTTTTTCATAGATATCCCGATTAAAATCTCCGGATTTAATACCTAGTAAACGAAATAAATGCAGAATTTAGATAAAATATTATCACTTAGAACTCAAGAAAAAGTAAATTTATCATATATTTTTCCTGTTAAGGTTTGAAGTTCTAATTCTCTAGCAATATCAAGGGTCATGAGTTGATGAGCAATTTTAAATTCACTCCTCTTTTCTTCGTCAAGTCTATCTCCCATATCATCAAATTGAATTTCATCCAAGTTTATAAATTCATTTTCAGTGCTCGGAATTAATAATCCTTCCAAACTTTCAGGTTTCTTTCCTTCTCTCTTATTATCCTGTTGTAACCTTGCAATCTGTTCAAGAATTTAAACAATTTCTTTAGCAACATTCTAACATCCATTAAGATTTAATTCGTAATAAAGCACTTAAACTATTAAGATATATTGATGATAACTGAGACAAGTTAACCGTTAATAATGATCAAGTATTCTTGAATACACTGTTGGAAACTGAGTGGATCCCTACCGTCAAAAAATACTTCTCGAAACCTCAAGATTGCTGTTGTCAAAAAGATAAAGATTTAGTTTGTCTGGTTGTTCCAATACTTGAATGCAAAGTTAAAAACAAGGAGTTTTTAAAACATTTGAAGTGGGATACTTTTCCTGAAGTCGAAAAGGTTCTACAGCAGTTAGAGTTATGTTATGAATCAAAACAACCACCAAATAACTTGGAAAAGATTTGCAGCGCAATTTACGAATATATGAGTAAAACTCTACAAGCAAACGAGGAAATATTCAAGAGTCAATTGGAAAATAAACTGTGGATTTTACGTGA
>CAJVPP010002729.1:0-13705 GCA_910592005.1 Funneliformis mosseae
GCAAAGTTGAAAAAAGATTTTAGATATTTATAAAAGGATTTCTTTCTTGAAAACCTACTGATATATTAGACTTTATAGTAGTAAATGAAACAATATCTGCTAATTCAAAGTTAACAAAGAAAAAACCATAGACTCTTTCTGAATGAGGTAAATAAGAAAAGAGTTAGTGATAGAATTAGACAAAAAAAGTAAGAGGAGAAGCTTGTGAAAATGAAAACTGTTTTCTCTGAAAAGGATAAGCAAATATTAGTTAACAAAAGGATGCTTTATAAGGAAAATCAGAAAAATAAAGAGAAAAATTCATCCAAGAAATTTTTGAGAGGGTGAACACTAAAGTGATTTTAAATGATTTTATACCTTCAGTATCTTCTCAAAGAAAATCAAATTCAAGCATTAATTATTTCAATTTTATAGATAAGCTAGGCTCAAATTCTTTGGATGTTTGTTTAAAGAAAATAATATAAAACCATAATTTCTTAGCAGTAGAAATGGAAATATTAATCTTTTCTTTTTTATATAAAAAACTTTGAGATATTGTAATCCTATTGATCATGTGACCTAAAAGCTATCTTTTATTACTGTTAATTTGAAAAAGCTTTTATTCAGAGGCAAGGTAAGATCGTATCTAAAAAATAAATTAATCTAAGGTCTAATACAGTTAGTAAAATTCTAAATATAGAAGTTAAAGCTCAGCTTTCTGCAAATACTTTGATGCATTTTTATGGAAAAGAATCAAACAGGCCAAAAAGCTCTATACACTTTTTAATGTAATAGGTATGGATAAAATAAATTGAATTTATTTCTTTTCTATAGATTCTATCTCAAAAATGATATATGAAAATATCCAGTATATTATAGACAATATGTTCTTTGATTATAGCTTTCATATAGAGATACAATTTTGTGAACTGAGTTCACAAAGTGATAAAAAAATTCTGATTTATCACATATTACCAATTCAGATACGCTTACTGAATCTTAAATTTCTAATAAATTTACTCTAAAAAAATTTGATATCAAGGTTGAGATAATACTACCTATTTCTCAACTCAATAGTCTAACTTATAACTGCATCTATTTTCATAATAAAATATTGAATCAATATTCTACTTATTTAGAGAATTTAGTAATGAAAATTTTGATTATTATGAAATTACTAATAAGACATTATGTTCATTATGCAAGTTAAACCATGATGATGAGAAAAGTATAGAAGGTCAATGTAAAGCTGGATCCTATTTTATTAAATGTGAATAGCACAAAATAGAAATAACTGCATAGTTATTATTTTACAATATCTATTCGCTCACGTTTCATTATAATATTTTTTTATAGGATTAATTTATATCAGCTATTACCTACTATAATTTAAATTTATTGACAATTATATAAAAAAGCAATATGAGTAAGTCTGATAAAGTATTAACCTCTGAGTATCTAGATTGGCATACCAAATTAACTGGGTTACTAATCATTTTAACGGATAAGATTCAGTTCAGCTTATATAAAAAATATAAAAAAAAAACTGGATATGAGCCATAGCAATTATTAAAAGGTCATCTTCTCATTAATTTAAAATCAGAAAATAAAGTATCTGATTTATCTTTTTCTAAGCAATATGAAGAAAAAGTGCCTGTCACCTTTGAAGCCAAACTTGATTCAGAGTTAATTATCAAATTTATGTTAAAGCATTTCACATACTTGAAATTCTGAAATAGTTTCAAAAGGATTAATAATTAAAATTTTGTATCTGCTCAGCTGTGAAACTCGCCATGTCTTATTGTGATGGAAAACATGGGAATTATGAATTACATGGCTTATAGTACTGTAAAAATGAAAATCAACTTCCATATGATTCTAAATTAGCAAAGTTATTATTTCAAGATAAGTTGGAATATTATCTTAGCTGTAACTCTTCAAACAATAAATTCAAGTTCACAATTATAGCCATATGATAGCAGATCAATAGCAAAAGATATTATTTCGTAGTATAAACAAAATATGTATTTTTTAATTATAATCAATAAAGCTAAGACAAATTAAGTGCAATATATTTACATGTCAATATCTAGTGTAAAATTCTGTTTATATGCTAATATTTCTCAGTTTTTCATTTGAGAATCCAGATCCTATAAATGCGTAATATCATTAGGATATTGCATTATATAATTTATTCTCGAAACTTCTTGCATATACTCAAACTTTTACATATATTAATAATAATAAGTTATACTTGTTGATTCAGGAACACGATCCCTATGTCTATTATAATTTTAAGGAGTATCTGTTGATCTGATTTCGTAATGAATCATAATAACATAATTTCTCCAAAGATTTATTCTAAAAATCGAACCTTAAACCCATTATAAATCATATAAAAAGATGTTGAGACAGTTAGTGAATCCTTTTATTTGTCTTATATAAAGATAGCGCCTCAATTAGTTACAACAGGTGACAAATAAGCATCACAATGTTGCAACAAATTGCAATATTATTAAAATTTAAGTTGCAACAGGTGACAAATAAGTGTCACAATGTTGCAACGCCATCTTTAGTTTTGTACAAATATAAGCAAAAAATCAAACGAAAAATCTAATAAAATTTTAAACCAACCATTATTAACATCGACAATATTATCAATAATCAATCAAACGAGTATATTTTGCAAAACAATAATAAGGTATGTTGATTTTATTGCTCAATTAGCTTCTTGAAACATGTCATTACAATGCTAATCAATTTTCGCTTCTATTAGATATTCTAAAATAAAATAGACATATTACTTTTCTTGTTATATATCGGCATTTTGATCTTTGTCAAAAAATCTTTGACAATCATCATATGTATAATAGGTGTAGTGAAACTATTTACATAAATCTTGTCACATGCCTTAACATCATGCTTCTCAATAAAATTTGACGCAGTGTGTCTAATAAATTTTCAATAATAAACATCTTCATATGTCAAATTCTTGATATTTGACGCAATATCGTACTGGAAATAAAAAAATCGAATTAACTTTATTGTAATGCATTAAGTAATAAATTTCAGGCAGAAATGTTATGAAAATTAATAGTAATGGTAAGTGTGAATCAGAAATATTTTTTTACCTCAGTTTCTAATCTCCTGAGTTTATGCTGTAGATTCAAAATTACTTAATTTTGGAGAAGTTTCATTGCGAGGAATATTATTTTACATAATCTGTGTGTTTAGAAGAGATATAAATAGAAATATGGGTGGAATAATTTATTTTGAAAATCTAGTGTAGAAAAAGAGTACAGGGATGAGAATCTTGTAGTTAGAAATATTAGCAATAAAAACAAATTAGCTATAGAAATTTTTCTAAAATCTGAGAGAGCAAAGAAATAATTTGATGCTAGGACTCACATTAAATGGCCTAGGATTCACATACTCCCTCCCTCTTTGATAGCATCATATATATCATTCGCTATTTCTATCATTTTTTTACTGAAACTAATAAAGTTTTGCTCACTTCAGGTGAATATTTTTTTCTGAAAATGATTGGCATTACAAATTATACTCAGAAATTCTTCGATCATGTGATCTGAAATTATTTGTCACGCTATATCACGCCCCTCTATGTTTATGCATCATTTATCTACAAGAAAATTCCCACAAAATATCTTTTCACGAAAAAATTGCGTATCCATTTCGAGGTAAGCGTGCTCCCATTTTATGTACCAGTCAAGCGTATCCCTACTGGCGTATGGCCCATATCTTCCTGCGTTAGATGTTTGGTGCTAGTCTGCGGGGAAGTACTTGATCAAGGCCTGATCCCTAGATGCTGTTTTCCAGTATACTTTAACTTTATTTAAAAAGTTCAAATTGTTTGAGTCGAAGGAAAATTATTAATCGTTGTTATCTGTTATTATAAAACGTATAATTCGTCATGTGTATGGTGTGCTAAGTTAGCATGATTTTTTTGTCAAATTAATTATTTACTTGAGGGAGTTTAAAGGAAGTTAGATGATGCGATTCGTTAATTATAATAATCAATATAGTTAATATAATTTAATTTTATTCTTTCCTAGAATGTTTAAACCTATCGTAACAAAGTATCTCAGCGAAACAAAATACAAACTTTGGTCAATCATTTCTATTTTGGAATACAAATCAAAATATTCAGATTCCATCAATAATCTTAAGAGTGATATATATGCATCGTTACAGAGTTACAAAAAAAATGACAATCATGTATAAATTGGACAAGATTATAACTGATTTCGAGAAATTATTCTCTACAGCCGAGACGAAAGAATTTATCGACAAACTTCGAGAGGAACAGGAAGAACGTAGATTTAATTCAGCTTTCCAGATCAATGTCACATCTTCCTGCACAGTTAAAGCTTTGAAGGTAGCTTTGAAACGATCTTGGGACAAATTTCACAATAGCCTAACTAACAATTCTATTAGGGCTACAACGCGAATCAAACACTTATTGACGAATTAAAAGTAAATGACGAACATAAGGTTGATAAATTTGAGCTTTTTTTGTTCCTCTTATTTCTTCTCCTATAAATGCCCATTGAAAAATTTTATTCACTACATTACTCACAGATGCGAATTTCCAAGAATGAAAGAAAACGGCCTGCAGAGGAAATTTCTCATACCATAACTTCTCCTCCAAATCTCCGCCCATCAGTTGAGGAAAAGGAAACCGATGCTCAATTTCTTTTTTCGGTAGGTCCTTGATAACAGCGAAAATTTTTTAGCTAGAAGTTCAAAATGTGAAGATTGGTATAAATTATCCTCGGTTTTCCAACAGGATCAGATTGTAAAAGGGCACCCAGAAGATACAA
The DNA here is from genome assembly GCA_910592005.1 of Funneliformis mosseae. Taxonomy (NCBI): domain Eukaryota; kingdom Fungi; phylum Glomeromycota; class Glomeromycetes; order Glomerales; family Glomeraceae; genus Funneliformis; species Funneliformis mosseae. The sequence goes on from CAJVPP010002729.1 coordinate 4,821, forward strand.
ATTCTCTGGATCAAGCCATTAGAAACGAAGATACTTCATACGAACGTCGTCGACGCTGTTCTACTCCGGAAGATAAGGTATCCATTATCTTTTAAATGTATTGCTCACTAAAAAACGTTTTTTCACTTCTCAGTGCTCTTACAGACCAAAAGCGTCAATTTGGATGAGGTCCCATCTGCAACGACGACAACTTCGTTGGATTCCTCATCCGAATATATTCCTTCGTAGGTTTACTTTGTGTTACTTTTTATAATTTGCAAGTTTGACATTAAATTCTTTTGTTTGTATTTTTAGTGATGAATCAGAGGAGGATGATGAACTTGAGTTTATTACAATGGGACATAAAACAGTAAAAATAATGATATCGTTGAATCTCCGAATTTATATGGCATAAATTAATGTTTTTCTTATATTTTCAAGGCAAGATTGAAATCAAACAAATCAAATGAATTACCATCCTCTCCTTCTCTTCAATTTCCTAGGCAGTCTCCAATTGACAATCAATTACGAAGAAACGACTTCATCACAGGCGAAATCGAGGTATTAATGTTTATTCTATTTTATTATAATTTCTGGAGGTATAAAGATTTATCTATCATGCTACTAAATGCAGTTTATTTCTTTACAGTTGACCGTATTGTTTTAATCGAAATTTCAGTGCACAAATCTGGCTTTAAAGCCGTGGAAGTACGAAGTGCACGGTGGCCATTTTCGTGGAATTCGGTGGTGGAGTACAGTCGCGTCCGAAAGTGACGCCCGGTTTTGTACGGTGTTACGATACACCAAATTTACATTATTTATACCTCCTTTTTTTTATTTTTAAATGTTTTTCTCATATTTCATAACCTAATAAACGCATTATAAAGTTAAAAAAAATAATGTCACATAGAACTGAGTTAGATAAGGGGAAAATACTTGCATATATGGAGAATTTTAACCCTGCGCAAATAGCAAGAAAAATGGGTCGTGACCCCACCACAATAAGAAGAATTATTGACAGATACAAGAAGACAGGGAAAACTGAAAATTTACCTAGATCAGGGCGTCCACCTGCTCTCGATGATAATGAGACAAATGCACTCATAAACGAAGTTACACAAGATCGACGCGAACCTTTACATGAAGTTATTAATACACTAGGTTTAAATTGCAGCCTTACAACTGCTAAAAGAGCATTACATGATGTTGGAATTTATTCTCATGTTTCTGCAAAAAACCTTTTATATCAGAAAAGCATGCATTAGCTCGTATTAGTTGGTGTGAGAAATATAAAGAAAAAACAGCTTATGATTGGGCACAAGTTATTTTCTCAGATGAATCAAGTGTTGAGATTGGCAAGCAGTCACGACAAATAAGAGTTTGGAGACAACAGGGGAAAGGTTTAACACTGATTGCTTGACACCTAAATTAGAATCCTAAATTCATATCTATATCCATTTCAACATACAGTTCATGAGTTAACAGGGAGGGCTGCAATTTTTCAACAGGATAATGCACCTATTCATACCGCGAAAATAACCAAGGATTGGTTGAAGAAGAATAAAATTGTGGTTATTTATTGGCTGGCAAATTCTCCCAACCTAAATCCAATAGAAAACATCTGGAAGCAGTTAAAAGACAATATCCAGAGTTGTAAGGTCTTTCCAAGAACTGTGGGTGAACTTAAAGTTACACTAAGCGAAGAATGGGAAAATTTAGATTGCTCCATTTTTGAAGAGGTTGTTACTTCAATGCCACAAAGAATAATGCAGTACTAGAAGCAAGGGGAGGGCCTACACATTATTAACCATTTTTATAATTATTTTTTATGTGAATTTTAATGAAAGTCAATAAAGTTTTGCCATTTTTGACATTAATTTTAAATCGGGCATCACTTTCGGACGCGAACGTACGTGAAAAGTTGTAATATTTAATTGATATTCTTTTTCTTTATTGTATTTCTTTTTTTTACAACGTCATATGGGAAGATTAAGTTGAACAGTTAAGTTACAAATGAACGATAACGATAATATTTTATGGAAATGATTTTCCCGATTTTCCGGAAAAACGGTTAACCTCAAAAACATTTTTTTTTGATCCTTTTTTCTAACAAGTTATCCTATTCTAGCCACTTTATGATGATCAATAATAACATCAAAAACTAAATATTCTGAGAATCAAAACAACCCATATATCTATTGATGTCATAAGGACAGGCCATCTTAATTTACGTCATAACATTCAGTATTAATTACTTTGACATCTGAATTTGAATATAAAGTTATGTTAAATATGATTAATTTTCTGGGACAACATAGAATTAGCAAAATTTAATATAAATAAAGAAAAATATTATTGGAATTATTACACATAATGGGAGAAATTTTAAAATAAATTAGAAGCAAATAATATTTCTTATAATGTTCATACATATTAGTAATATTATAACTTAAAGTGAAAAAATTAATTAATTTCTTAGTAGTGATAAAAAATGAAAGGAATGCAAAGGTAACTTAACAAAGAACTCTTAAATATTATAAAAGATGTTGAAATGTAACATTTTATGCAATTCAACGATTAATATTACTTGCAAACCTTGTAGTTCTTTTTTAAATAATACTATAAGTAAGGTTCGAAAAGAAGGTGAAAAATTAATAGATTATCAACTTTCAGAAGAAGAATTTGATATATGTAAAGAGATTGTTATAATTTTAAAGCTATTTGATGAATTAACTGAAATTCTGGGTAAATTAAAATATTTAATATTAAGTATAATTAAAGAACTTAGATGCTTATGAATCTAAAAATCTTACAATTAATCAATTGAAAAATACTATTATAAATAATTCCTTTAAATCTTGGATATATGGATTTTTCTTTGACCTCGTTTTGTTTGATTTGTACTAAAATAATTGTTTATAGGAATTACGATATCAAGTTATTAATGATCTTTGAATTCAATATATTCAATTTTCAGAATCTAATTCTTTTCCGACTTCGAATTCTACTATGATACAAAATGATTCAAGAAAATGATCCTTTAAAATAGTAGAATTCAAATAAAGTATCATCTCCTACACTCGCAAAACTTGCTAGAAAGTATTTAGTAATTCCTGCATCATCAGTACCCAGTGCTCTGATGCAGGAAATCATGTAACAGCAAAGAGAAACCGATTAAATCCAGGCATGGTTAATAGCTTAATATTTTTAAAACGTAATATGTCTCATTTTGATATTTTCCTCCCTTTAAAAAAAATGTAAAATTTGAATTAAACATGCGTTAATTATGGGCTTTCTGATTTAACATTTTTAAATAGCATGAAATATTAATTAAAAAAACTGAAATGCGCTTTTAAAAGGTGATTACATTAATTATTACCTTGTAAAATTATACACACAAAAAAATAATATTGACTTCCCAAAACTGACATGTTTTTCCTTAGTTTTCTTCATTGCAGATAATGCGACTGAAAGATATGTCTTATCTCAAAAGGTCTACTTTGTTGTCTGTAATAATCAAATTGGAGTAAATGGAAGTATGTAAAAGCTATACCAGCATAACCTAATTTAAAAAATAAAAAAATAAAATTGTATATTTGAATTCCAAAATGGAAAGTACCTTTTTTTTTTCCTGACAATTTACCACAAAATACATCGTAGTCTTGAGAATAGTGTGATACTATATAGTTGAAAATAATCTTTTCAGTGTTAGTTTTATAAACTTTTGGGATCAAAATCGTTGCTTTGCGGAGACAATCGCGACAAGTTAAAAACCTCCAAAATCTAGTAAAGAAAGCTAAGATAGTTAAAAAAAAAAAAAAAGCCACGAAATTTATTCGCTTTTAAAAAAAGATATTCTACAAGAACACTTTGAAAGTTTTTTTGTGCACAAAGATAATTTTTTAATTTAATAATTGTTGATTTAACTCTTTTCGGTTAATTTCATTTAGGTTAAATATAATGGAACTTATTACTTTCACCTCTAAGACCATTTCTAAACCTCTACTATAAGTAATGATATTATATTGTTCCGTAACACAGCGGCTACTACAATTCGTCAATGAAAATGTTCTCATCAAATCAAATCAAAATAATAAACCAAAAAAAGGTAACCTTCAACTTCCATAATGTATATCGAACTCAAAGGGGTAATCTCATCTACATTGGATGCGCGACAAACAACTTGATCTACATGCATTAGCTCAAGAACTATCTGTATTACATTATGAGAATTAGGTAAATCATGTCCATATGTTCAGATCAAGTTCGCTGCAGGACCCGCATACATTTGCACCGAAAACAAAATCGATTATTCTTTCAATGATTAATTATTAATATCATGATGTTACAATAACAAAAAAATAACATAGGTTAATATCTGGAGGTTGAGAAGGCAATAATTTTTTTATATGTCGAATGGCGCAGTTTAAAAACCCTTCACAAGCAATATGATTGATTTTAATAATGCATTTCGTCGTCAAACAATACGCCATATTTATTGTAATAAAATTATTTGCAATTACAATAGCTTGCACCTTTGAATGATACTTGCAAAATGAGCCATATCATTACTTTGTAATCTTATTTATCTATCTATAAGAAAATTAAAAGAAGGTTTTATCATAAAATAAACCACCTAAAAAATATTACATATATTAAAGTAATATAAAAGTGCGACAGCGTAAATTACGTAAGGAATATTAAATTGAAATCAATTAAAGTTCTGTGATTCCTCCACACCTTCCGTTTTACTTTTAGATCAAAGTTTTGCTAATTACCCATTTATATTTTCTATAAAAATGGACAAACTATTTAGACTATATATAATATCGAATTTCATTTGTTCATCTTATCAAAGTTTTGTATAAGTTGAGATAATTCACCATGTGATGAAGAATTTTTATTATCAAGTTGTTGTTTCGATAATTGGACATTTAAATTATAATCTTCAGTTTGCTCATTTGCCACAAGGTTAATTTTTGTAGTAATAGCTTTTAACTTACCAACCGCTTCAACTACTTTACTCATACCTGGACGATTATCTGGTTCATTATCCCAACACTCTAAAAATTAATTGAATGGTCAAAAAGATATTTTTCTAATTGTAATTGAATTTAATAAATATATTTACCAGTATAAATTTTTACATAATCTTCGGGAGTATCAGGAATAATTTCTTCTCTGAGACCTTTCGAAATACTATTCATTAGGTCGAAATCATATTCCTCAATATAAAAAGGAGCATGTCCACTTGATATCTCCCATAAAAGCACACCAACACCGTAGACATCACTCTTTTCGTTTAGCTTATATTGTAACTAGTTAAACCTTTTTGGGTCATTATAGGGAATTATACCAAAATCATTTGATAATTCAGTTGCTGCTCCAATTCTTTTTGATAACCCAAAATCCGCCAGTTTTATACAATTCCGGTGAACTAATATATTGTTGGAGTGCTATTTATTAAATAAAAATTGTTAATTTTTAACAATATTTTTAATAAAAGCAACATAAAATTATTTACCAAATCACGATGCACAATTCCTTCATCATGTAAGCATGATACAGCACTTAAAAACTAAATGTATTGATGCGCAGTTTTTTTTGCATCGTTATGTCGGCTAAAAAAAGATCTTGAGATCTCTGCTCTAAAGAAAGTTAGATGAGAGCCGAAAGTTTAAGTCTTAAGATAGGTATTTTAAAAATATTTTTTATTTAATAACTTATAATTTACCAAGTTTAAAGTATTTTTAAAATATTTTTTTCAACTATTGCTGCTTGCTTCTTTATTTTCATTATCTAATAATAATCTATTATTAAAATGATCATCTATTTCTAATTTCTTATATAGGATTTACATTAAAGACAACATAGTTATTATTTTGTTCTGAAAAACATTTGTGATGAAAAGCATAATCATATATAAACATTATACCTTTTTCTTTATTATCTAAACATTTAAATTTTGATACAGTAATTACATTTTATTTTTGATAATTCTCTAATTTTTTTCAAGAATTAAACTTTATAATTATTATAAAAAAAACCAAAAATTATTTTAATATAGTACAAACGGCTTAGTCAAATGGCTAAGCTATCACTGAAATTTGTGCTGATTATTACCAAATTAAAATTAAAATTTTATTGGTTAAAGATCTAATATGTGATAAAAATAAAACATAATTATTTTTAAATTGTATCTTTTTACATCATATTGCAATGCTTTATATATTTTTCAATTAAATAGAATTACAATATCAAAATTAAATAAACATACTAGACATTCTTAGGAAGCTGTTAAAAATACTCTTTAGAACTATCAGATGCTAAACCTGATATGAATTATGATTTAGTACTTTTTAGATAAAACTTGATATAATGATGATAAAATTATAAATGAAATAAAAAAAATTATAATCAAATATATTAGAACATCTAATTGAGAATGCAAAAAAAAACACATATATAAAATGTAAATTTATATAAATCAGTGTATAATAGTATTGTATAATCAACATTATACAATAAAAATGCATATTAATAAAAGATAGTTTTAGATTCTAAAAAATCACTGAAATATTTTTAAAAGATGAAGCTGTTAAATATAATATAAACTTTACATTCTTTGCATTTGAAAATACATATAACAGCAATGATAAAGATAATAATAAATTCATTTTAAAATCTTTAAATTCATTATTAAAAATAAGAAAGATAATTTGCAATTTTAAATAATAAATTAATTTCTTTATTTTATACAAGATTAAAATTTATTAAGATGAATATAAGTAATTTTTGCTTAAAGCTTAAATGATAAATAAACTTATTTATTCATAGGTAAACTAATAATATAAAAATTATATGATTATTATGTTTAAATATAATCATAATATAAAGTTAGGTCTCTTCTTCTTTATAAAGATTTTAAGTTTCAAGTTATTGAATATTTATGCACACATAAGTTCAAATTAAATATTAGAATAAAAAAGAAAATATTTCTTGCTCATTTATATTTAAATAATTTTAATTCTTAGCTAAAAAGATAAAGATTACTTAAGAATATTTATTTAATAGTTATAAATATAAAGATATAATAGCAGACAAACATTAAATTTTTATAATAATAGGTAAAATTGTAAAAACATATAAAAGTGAAAATTTAGAATAGATTATTTCAATTATATTTTTATTAAAATTATTTCTATTATTTATAATAAATTGATTTTTATATAAATGATAATTCTAAGACTTTGAAATCTAATAAAAGAGAGTCAACTTTATTATAAATCACAAGATTTTAACATTTATATAAGTGACTTTTTCTTAAATCTATTAGATATCTCTAACTTTTAAAAAGAATTATTTTACTAATAATTTACTTTCTAATAATAAGAAGCTTATATATACTAAAATTTATATTATAATGTATTTAATATAAATCATGATAGCTAGTAGAAAATAAAGATATTAAACAAATAAAAAAAATAAGTTATTCTAATATTTAAATATACTTACCTAGAAGAAATTATACTATTCATGTTCAATAACAGTTACAATTATAATATATTTACTGAAGATGCATTAATAGTTTTAAGAATAAATATGAAAAAATAGTAAAAAATAACTGATTTTCTATAATGATAAAATGCCTAATAATTTACCTTATATTATGTTATATAGATATCGATAATATAATAAACTTAAAAGAATCTATCAAATTCTTGAGAAGCATAATTTATAGATATTAGATTTAAAAAAATATAATACATGTATACAATATATTCCTGATTTAAATAAATTAAATTATTATATAATACACATTCTTTTTATTTGACCTAACTTTATATCATAAAGGATATATCTACAGAAGGTAAATTGCAATTAATATGAATTATTAAAATAATAGGATATATACATATTCTACCTGAAATTTTATTATGAATTTAATTATATGAGTTTTTTTTAGGTAAAAGTAAAGTAATAATTATATCTCTATTAGGATTATTTATTTAATCACCTTAAAAAAGTTATATTGTATATAATAAATTCTAAAAACCTAATAAAAATTTGTCAGTAAATACTTGCAGCTTATTAATTAATAAAAACATATAAAAAGCTAAAAGCTGATATTTTAGCAAGATATATAAAATGCAAAGAATTGAAAAAGTAGAGATTTTTTCAAAATTAGATTTTACACTATACATTATTCTAAAACCAAATGATAAATAATATGTTTTATTAAATAATAGTTAGCTAATATATTATTAAAAAATATAACTCAGTTACTTATTAAAAATTTACAAAATTGTCTAATTCTTGGTTGTGTAATACTTTTGTCACCTTCTGGTAGCTGCTATTATTTATTATAAATAAAGTTATAAATTTGATATAATATTTTATTTTAAATAAGAAAAGAAGTTTATATAAGTTAAAGAATATAATGATAAAAGTAAATAAGAAAAAAATAATTCTATCAAATTGACAAAGTAAAAATATTAAAAGTTATTATATTATTTTGAATTTTATAACTTTATTTGATTTTAAAAAGTATCAGAAAGTATTAGAGCTTTAAAGTAAAGTTAAGAAGCAAATTATTAAAAAAATTTATATGCATTAATAAAAGAATATAAAGAATCAATTAGCTTTTTAATATTAAGAATAAAAAAAAAACTCAAATAATATATTATATTACAATTATTCAAAATAATATTTTATTTTATTTTATTTTACAAGTATTAAAAAAATAAATATTTTATTTTAAATATTAAGCAATTAAAAGTTTTATGTAATAATATTAAGTTAGATATTTAAACAAAATATTTAATAAGTTTTTTTTTTTTTTTTTTTTTTTAAAGTGCAGTAGTTTCGCAATATCTTTATTATGAAAGTATGATAATATAAAATTA
>CAJVPP010002730.1:0-13703 GCA_910592005.1 Funneliformis mosseae
AAAAAAATTTGTATGTTTCTGTAAAAAATAAAAAATTATTGAAAAAATAAAAGCGTGCAATACTTTTGTCCCCCCCCGGTATAAATATTTTATTACAAAAAAATATATGATTTTATTATTTATAAATCAAAAAAAAATATTATAAATTTAAACTGATAAAATAAATGGATTTATTATTTTTAATACTTTACCAAGGATGATTCATTACATTATTCTATAATCATCAATACAAAGATATTAATAGGATGTATCAATTTTAATGTTAAATCCATTAATAATTATTTATTATTATCTAATATATACAAGGGAAATTCAAAAAATTACGTAATACTACTATTATACTATTTGATAATTTAATAAATAAAACTAGATTTTTTTTTTGTCAAAATACCTCCAGATGATAAAGATTTACACAAAATATGAATAATGTTAGTAAAGGAAAAGCATGCGTATATAAAATATTTCTTTTTAATTCCAATTATTATAATGTAATGTATAAATAAATTTATTTCCAGTAACAAAGTCCGATTGACTGTATAAGGAAGTGTCTCGTATTTATCATAACCACTTTATCATCGTTTACTACTTACTACTACCGCCCATCAAAATAGATGTAATATTTTGCGATTTCCTCGGAAATGTCCCAAAACGCTTAAGGGAAATATTTTTTGAAAAATGTGTTGTTCCATTTGCAATATCATGTTTTTGATTTATCATGATCTCATTATTTCTTTGTACGCTATGCGTGCTATTGACTGCATCTGATTTACAAACAAAAATCATTAGTTGAATATTCAGATAAAATAATTCACCTACATATAGAAAAGACATAATTAACATACCTAAGCATTGTTCAATTTGTTCTAAAGTTAAGCCACAATCTATTCCTAAATCTTTTGGCGTTTTTCCAATATTATTAGTAATATGTAAATCTGCACCAGCAGCTACTAAAATTGGACAGACGTTCAAATGGTTTTGACTTATTGCCTCATGAAGTGGGGCCCTTGATAAGTAAAGATTTAACGTCAAATGAAGCAAAAGGATCTAATTGTAACAAATTAAACACTCGGATTTTTATAAAAAAAGGGTAATAATAAATATTTTGTACCAGTCATTTTCATCTTTAGCATTGACGTCTGCGCCCAATTGTAATAATACTACAACCATCTCTATATGACCCGAACGTGCAGCTCGATGTAATGCTGTACTTCCTCTAAACGTCAAAATTATAGGATTTCATTATTTTATAACAAATAATTTGGGAATAAATTCATATGAATGATCGCAAACCTTATGTCCATTTGGTTAACATTTGCACCAGCATGGGCAAGTTCAAGTGTAAGCATCACGTCATTTTGTAAAGAAAGGCAAAACGAACTGCTTGCAATATTCGATGCTTCCATCCTGAGAATAAAGTACTAGTCTTAATACATAAATTCATTTCTAATTGATAGGTCTATGACAACAAACAAACCTTGAAAGGAGTATTTTCACTATATCAATATTCCCTGAAACGGCAGCGATGTCTATGGGAAGAACCCACTTTCCCCTGGCGAACTTTTCTATTTCTTCTTTAGTCTTTTTTGCACTCAGACCCGAATTATAAAGTCGATGAGGCACCGAAACAATTTTATTTGTTTCATTAGACGTATCGATTGGATTAAATGAATTCAAAATATTCAAACGTCTCATATATTCTTTTGCTTTTAATCGTCTAAGCGTGTTAAACTGTTCCAATGGCAATCCTTGTGAAGGGTCTGCACCATGATCCAAAAATAATTTTATAATTAATGTGATGTCGGACGTTGCATTTGAACCTGATGAATAACGATCTATCACAAGTGTACGGGATGACTGAGATATGGCAATAATTAAAGGTGTTAACCCAAACCATGTTTGATTCATATTTGCTCTCTGTAATTTAATAAAAAAAAAAAACAAAAAAAAAAAAAGATTTAAAAAATTTACAAATGTTATATATGTACCCAAGTCAAAAATAAAATAAAATTATTACCTTTAACATTACTTTAACAAGTCCATGCAATCCAAGTGCCACAGCCAAAATGAAATAACTTGGAAATTGTAATCCTGAAATACCACCACGTTCAGCATTTTTGGCTGGTTTGGAGAATATTGGTGAATTAACATCACTTGGAAAACCACGTTCAAACATAGCTAAAGTTATATCTTCTAAACGATGTGCCATAGCCAGTAAAAATGATTTATTCACTTCATTCTTTTTTTTCTTTTTCAGAGCATTGTTTGATATTTGGGAAAGGATTACTAATGCATCTGAAGTTTTATGATCTCTAATAGCCAAAATTAAATTATTTAACAAAACTAGATTTTGTAAAAAAAAAAAAATTTATAGATTAATTGACAAAATTCATTTATAAAATAAATGTTAACCAAAATTAATTAATTACCTGACGTAGTTCGTTTTTTACCCTTTTTAATCCCGAGAAACTTTAGTGCGGCAACACTAGAAGAACCTCGTCTTACCGAATGTATCGAAGACCTATTAGCAAATGTTTCCTTTTCCTTTGTCTTTGACGAAAGTTTTCGTTCTGTTAAAAAGTTTAATTTCAATTCCGTAAAAAATAAATAAATTGAATTAAATTAATAAGGAATAAAAGATAATCTTATATTATAAACACCACCTCTTTTCCCTCTTAAAGTAGCCTTATTCATCTCTTTTATGACACCTTCGTTTCTTAATCGATTTTCTTGGCGCTGTAATGCAGCTAAAATAGCTCTTTGTTGTCGAGGAAATTCATCGTATTTTTTAAATTCTGCCAGCGTCATAAATGGTTGAATAATTTGCTTTTGGCTTTCAAATAAATCCATAACTGGTGGTAAACTATGCTTACGCGCGGCTACTATACTATTCGGTTTAGTTGAGACATTTGATGAAAACATCGACACGCGGTTTTGATGTCGATATAAAGAACTGGGTTGTAGTATGTTATTCTGTGAAGAAGAGCGAATGACCTTAGTTGTTGCTCGAAAATCTGTAGCTGAATGTGATTTCGGTAGAGGTGAATGATTCTCACTTTGAGTTTCTATCGATGTTGTAATGATAGGAATGTCCTCTAGTGGATATGAGATGCCAGGTGAAGAATCTTGAGGTGAAGAACCCTCAATAGAAATCTCTTTAGGTGCATCATTGATTGGAACAAGTAAAGGAGAAAGATTTTTGTTGGTTTTCTTATTATTCTTGGGAAAAGATAGTATACTTAAACCTAAATGAACGAAATTAGATTTGCTTTTAACCCATCAAGATTCCAATGTAAAATAATTAATAATTGAAACTTGCAAAATCATGCAAATTGTAAAAGCTTGGACCGAAGCAAGCTTGACTTGTAACTTACCTTTGTTAAGGGGCTTCATTCTTTAAACTATTAAAGATAAGAAAACGTCCAAAATTTTCATAACAATGAATGAATTAAAGAACTATTTTCAAGCTTTTTATACATTTTCGGCAAATGTAAATTATTCCACAAAGTTGATACAGACTTGGATCATTCGTACAACCACCAAATAAATCCTTTTTAAAATTTTTGGTGTTGCATTTATCGTCCATCTGTATTACGAATGCGATCGATTTCTGAATAAGAAACATCATAACAATAGTTTTATTAAAAAAAAAAAAAAAAAAAAACCCTTTTTATAAAATATAATATTATTTTTGACCTTATTATTAAAAAAGTTTTATTATTTATTAATGTTTGTATAAATATATTTTAAGTTTTAATGTATTGAGATTACATAATAAAATATAATTTGTTTATCCCTTTATAAGCTTTACTTTTTTACTACATTAAATGATCAAAAATATCTTGCAAATTTTAATGATTAGTAAAATTAAGAAAATTTATTACAATTTTAATATAATATCAAAAATAAAACACATATTACTAGAAGACTATTAATATCATATAATTCTAAATCAATATTTTACTCTTTTTGCAATATTAAAATCAGTTATTTAATAAACAATTATATTTATGAATTTTGTTCAAATAATCCTATATATATTTAATTAAATTTAATTTTAAACTCTAAACTAATTATGAAATAATTAACCAATTTTTTATGCATTTTAAAAATTTTAACTTTATTATTACTATTACTATTATTATCAATAATATTATTTATTTATTTTTTTTAACGATATGACACTACCAGTAACTTTATTAAATTTATATATATAAAGAAATATAAAGTAAATAAAGAATAAATCTATGCTAAGTACTAGCTATTCCCATAGTTATATTACAAACCTGTTTAAATCGATCTATTATTATCTTCCTCCTCCAACAACTCCACTAAGTACATATCTAATAAAAATTGTCATCAACAAGGAAAGAAAAAGAAAGAGTTAGTGCCTATTTAAAAATCTGAGAACGCATAGCCAAATTTGTTTGCTAGATGTATTTAAATCTCCAAATTATAGGAGGGATTTGATTTCTATTTATGTAACAAGGATGAACTGACATCTCGTTTAAGCTTGTCTTGTTTGGTAATGCCCAATGATCGCTCTTTAGTGATTAATAAGTTACAATGGTGTTTTCAAACATCCTCAAATAATTTTTGATGAAAGATTAGCAATGAGTAAGAAATAATAGAAAGACTTTTATCTTTATTTCTGGTAATTTTGTAAATAATGTCCACTAGAATTGAAGGGATTTTGAATTGGATAACGTCTATATATCTATTAAAATAGACTGAAGATGATGCAAAAATAGCGTCTAATGTATTAAGAAGTTTCTTTTAGTGTGCTGTGTATCTAACATTGTTCAAGTTAGAAATATATTCCATAAGGTCATCTTTGGTAGCTTTAATTGTATTCAGCATTTTAGATAGTAAGCAGAATATTTTAAAATATGTGTAATAGTATCAGTGATTATGTTATATCTTATATAAAATAAGTGTTTGTATAAATCAGGATGCAGTAAGAAGAGGTATAATAGTAAAGGCAGTTTGTCAGTAAAATTTTTATGATAAAGGATTTGAGTTTACTTGAAGCAAAGAATATGACGAAGAAGAATATATTCATTGATGATAAGGACTAAATGGTAAACCAATTGATAGACTTGTATTTAGTGAGGGTTCTAAGATTACAATTTCTGTTTAAGTTCAGAAAATTGCCAAAAATCTTTATTGTAAAGAATTGTTTAAAGAAATCTCAGATAGATACCTCAATAGGAGTATTATTGAAAATAAATGAAAGATCAAATGAAGAGATATTGTTAAGAGCTAAAAATAGAGGCAGTGAATAGCATCCTTCTTTTGCTAATTTGTCTGCTATTTCATTGTAATAGTTTTTTGTATGTGTTTTGATTTTATGAAGTAAGACATAGAGGTTGAGGTGGTTGATGATATAACGGATGATCTATCAGGTTGTATAATTAGAGACTTTTTCAAACTTTTTTAGTGATAGCTGATTGAGAAGTATGTATTTATTGAATTTGTGAATAATGACCTAGTTATCTAAGTAAATCTCTATAGCTACTTTCTTAAGGAATACTACGAAAGCTGTTAGAAAAACATACATTTCAGCTCTTGTTGAAGAGAACCAGTTGACTAGTGAAACTTTAAAAGGATAAAGGTTGGTTGCAGGATCTGTATCTATCCAATCTAGTTTCATTTTACAAGTGTCTATTTGAAATCCTATTAAAGATTCATTTGTGTAGAATTGAACTAAAAAAGCACTATTGAGAGCAGATTGGATGTGTTTAAGCATTAATGAGTGTGTAGAGAGATCAATAAGCAAGTCAATAATATTATTCAAAGTTAAGTCTATTAGAATGTTAGCAATTTATATGCTAAAAAAGATCATCTGAATGATATGAGTAATCTCCATAAGTGAGTGTCTGAGTTGTTTCTTAAGCGTATACAATTTATTTAGACACTATTTAGATTTTAAATGCTTTTTTATAAGGGAGGCTAATAATACAATACCTGAGTCTAGTCATCTGCATACTGAATAAACATCCTGTAAATTTAATAAGCTAACAAATATTGTGATTATTGTTAACATAGGTAAAATGTTGGTAGATGAGATAGTTGTTATTTGAGACGTCAGCTATAATTTTTTCAAAGGAGGGCCGTTGAGCATAGAATTTTATGATGATATCATTTTTTTCTTTTGTTTGTTCAAGGTAGGTATTTGAAAAATGAATTTATAATATGATAAAGGAGAAGCTAATCTATATTCAGATTTGAGTATTCTATCTATATAACTATCTAATACAAGGTTTTCTAGTCTATAAAAGAAATCAGATAAACCAAATCTTTTTAAACTGTAATTAAAATCTCTGGGAAGAAGTCAAACTCAGTAATTAATTAATAGTGTAACAGGACTATTATAACGTAATTGATCTATATAATGCATTATAAATAGTTATGTAAGTGACGTAGTTAATAGGATCGACTTAATAGATATATTTAATTTATATAACACAAAAATGTTGCAGATCTAAATGTCAGACATATTAGACATATTTGATATATTTGATATACTGAACATATTTAATATATTTGATATATTAGATTTACATTAAAAAAGTATATAAAGAAGACTAAATTCTTGACAAGAAGATAACTGTCAATTGCTAGATGCAATTTTGATTAGTTCAGTGATAACTATGTGCAACCCTTTTTTTTAAAGTAATACAAGGCTATTCTTTTCTATTTTGTGATTAATTCTTCTTCCGTATTCTTTTAGTTTAGTATTTTTAGCTTTTAGTTTATTTATTTACTAATAAATCTTTATTTGATTTACTTAAAACATTTTGTAACATTTGTATTTATAACATAATTCATGTTTAATTTTGACTTAATATATAAAAATATACTCAATAATATATTGAATACATTAGGCGGTATATAGTGAATGAATCATATATTTATTATAGGTTTGAATATATTTTTCAATATATAACAAAACTTAATCAACTGAGGTGTGAATATACTTTGCGATATATAAAAGAACTATTAACTTATTGAGACAATTATTAGGTTATTACATAAACTTAAAAGAATTACCACTTGAACACCCTGTCTAACTGTCACAATTTGCAAGAATTATATATTAACAATAGCCTGTAAAAGAGATTAGCTGATCTAAATAATATAAATTATGGTTAGTGAGAATCTTATTGTATTTGATTAGGAAGCTGTTGAATAGAATTTTAGAGATAGGTTGGGTACCTCCTATTATTCTATTCATAAGGAGAGAAGAGATATTGAAGAAGAGTTTTAAAGATGTAAAATTAATGAGTGAAAGAGAGGTACCAATTAAATTTTTATGAAAACATTTATTAAAGGAATGTGGCTAATAATTTAAAAGAGAAATAGCAAGAATATTATATGATTGTAATTGAAAAAGTCAAATCAAAAAGATGCTCTTGTAAAGGAAAAAATTATTAAATTAATAAATAAGAACAGTAGAAAATGATTTAATTTAAAACGATCAGAGGTCATATAAATTATAAAATAGTTTAAAATTTAATAGAAAATTAGGAAGGGTAGAAACGAATTTATTTTTTGTTTAAAGAGCATACAGACAGATGCAAAAATTTTAAGACATTCATTTTTTGATAGAGATGTTAACTACATACGATATTTCAGCAGAAAACATAACATTATATTAATAATATATAAGAGTTATTTATCTGTTAACGGTTTGTATCTCATAGAAGCAATAAAACAGTTTACATCAAATATGTTATTTTTTAATAAATGTTTGTAATTGATGATTGTTAACCCATACTTTTTAGAAATAGACTAACCTATTTTCAGGTATAATATTGACTGTTATTAACCCAAATTTGACAGGAATAGATGATGTATCAGCACGAAAGATTGTTAGCAATTAGAATTTGTCTTTATTTAGAGCAGATCTGGTGAGGTTGTAAAATTTATCTGCAATCTGCAAGATATCTTCAAGGTCTTATTTAGAGCTAGCAATTCAGTTTTTATTGTCTATAAAAGTAAGTGAAGAGACAGTAGCTGTCATTAATTTAGTATTCATAGTAATAATATCAGAAATCCAAATATGCTCTATTGAGTATCCTTTATGTAAAAAGTCCACTTCGCAAAGTAGAGGGTCGAGGTAAATGCACTACATCAGGGAAGAAATAACTTCACCTTAATTGATTCTAATCTTAATATTATACAGGTCTAAGGTTTCATACGCTATAAATACAGTATTTTTCTATGAAGTAAAGAGATTAATAATGAGATTGATAGTCAGTTTAAGAATTTTATTCTATTAAGAACTAGGCAAAGAAAGAATAAATCAACCTGATTGAATGTATTAGAGAAATCTTGAAGCAGAATCCAATTTTATCATTTTCAGTAGCATTCTTGAGTAACATGTTGACATTTTTTATAGACAGTTCAGTTAAACCTTCTGATAGTCTAATAAAGTTTTCTTCTTTAAGAATGTTGTGGTTAGCCAATGTGTGTGAGAGTCTATTAGTGATAATTTTAACAAGGTCTTTTTGAGCAAAATGATAGGTCTAGTCTTAGTAATATTGCATTCCTATTCTATAGGCTTAGAAATAAAATAGATGTGTATAATTTTCCATTTATTGGAGATATTATCTATTGAGAAGCATATATAAATGAGTTTTCAGAGTAGTTGTTATAGTTTAGTCTCTAAATAAATAATCATTTTGTTAGTGATCCCTAAGGGATTGGTAGCTTTATTATTAGGAAGAGTTCTGAGAACTGCTAATCATTCATCATAAGTAGAGGTTGCATAAGATTTAAATAGTGCTGTTCATTCATATAGTCTTTAAATTTATATTAATTAGGCCATCTGGAAGATATAGGGGTACTGGGATTAAAAGGACAGTAAAATTTTGAAAATGGTTTACAGTAGCCTTCTTAATTTCCTCTGGTTCAATGGTGAATTTTTTTTTCCTATGTTCTTATTTTCAATAAGCAAGTGATTAAGCATAATAAAACGTTTTTTCCTGTTTAAGATAGAGTCTATTATTTTAAAGGAATCATTTTGTAGGTTATCATAACGCTTATCTATGAAAGCGTTAATAGCAGATTCTTTTGATTTCTGAACATTGACCTTGGCTAATGCTATTAGGGACTTGTGAAGGTCTTTAATCTTAGTTTTAACTTTAACGACATTATTAGCATATAAAGAAAAGAAAAATGAGCATGCTGAGAGTTTTGATGTGATAATCATTTTTTTCATCATATCCTTGATATTGGACCAATCGAGAGGGTTAAGCCAGTAGATTAATTATATCTTTGAATCACTGAAACTAAAAAGGAATGAGCTAACTTTTCGAGCAGCTATGAGAGATGTAGGTTGATCAAAAGGTCATTTATTGTGTTCTTATGATGAGATCTAAATTTGAGGTATGACACTTCGATTTGCAGTCAGGATGGTGGTCTTAATTTCAATTCATAGAGTATTCATATTACTTCTGTTATCAGAAAAGTTAGAAAGGTAGTCAAGATTATGACATTTATAATAAAATTCGATATAGGTAGCAAATTTAATCTATTTAGACAAGTTTATAACTCTTAAGTTAAGAATTTGTCTTTTATTCTGTAACAAACAAGATTTAGCTTGTAAATGCTTTCGACAGTCAGCAAATAAAGTGAAGATGATCTTATGGTCAGAGAAGTAAAGTGCAGGTATATTTAAATAAGAATATAAAAATTTAGAAGTAAAATTAGGCAAGGCAAAAATGATATCAATTCTTGAACTACATAAGCTTAAATGATACGTAGGTTGTGATGTATCATGAAATTTGTCATAAAGGTCAAGGAAGTTCATAGTGAAAAGTTGTTTATAGAAATCCATTTGCCAATAATGTGCTTATCTATTATTCATATGTGATCAATAGGTATTGAGATTCATGTTGAAGTTACCTAAAATGATGATCTTAAAATCCATTTTAAGGCTATCTTTAACATGTTTAATAATTATCCTATGTAGTGTTAACCTTTCCTTTTTAGTGATAAATTTAGTTAAAGCATGTAAATAGATGCAAAATATACAGAGGTTAATATGACTAGTTAGATATAAGTCTATAAAGATAAACTGTTCATTATCTAGGTAAGCTTTTTAAACGTAAATAGCCTAAGATTTTTTAATGAGAATGCTAACACTAGCGTGTGAGTTAAGGCAATTACTTCAAAAAGAAGTATAATAAGA
Source organism: Funneliformis mosseae (assembly GCA_910592005.1). NCBI lineage: Eukaryota > Fungi > Glomeromycota > Glomeromycetes > Glomerales > Glomeraceae > Funneliformis > Funneliformis mosseae. The sequence goes on from CAJVPP010002730.1 coordinate 10,196, forward strand.
GTTGTGTGTATATCAAAATGATTAATCAGACTTATATCGGGTTTTAGTAAGACCTATAAAATCTGTATTAAAATCTATAAATATATTGTTAATAAATTAGTTTTTAATTGAACATTAGAGAGAATTAATATTATGAGTAGGGAAAGAAATAATAGGTGTGTCTTTTGAATTATTAGTATCATTGTTAGGTTGATCATTATTATTATTATTATTATTTATTATAAGAATATTATTATTGATATCATTTATAATTATGGTTAAGATAAAGAGTAACAATTATTATGAGGAGGAATCTAATAATTTTTGTAACTGCATCATAACTTCGAGCATCTGATTTGCAATTGTTTTTTTGTTTAATAATAACAGAGGCTTATTCTTTTATGATGACTTAGATCTTAGGATTGATAGAAACAGATAACTTTATGTGATCTTCATCTGAAGAAGAGTTGGCAATTATGATTCTCTTCTGTGGGTAGAACTTGATTGAGTAAGAACAGAAGTAAACACTTTATTTAAAACATTTGAAGTTTGTGAAGAGGGATAACATTGATTGATAATTAGATCTTTTTTAGTTTAGATATACAAATTTTTAGATCAGACATAGCCTTTTGCATACCTATGAGCATGCTGAGAATTTTATCTAACTTAATATTAGTCATATTGTTATTATTAGGATTATAAACTGAATCATCAATCAATGAACCTGCAGAACCATCATTTTTGGCTTTTTCTTTATCATCTGCAGGTTTTTTCTCTTCATTAGACAGAATGAACTGATTATTGATATGTTAGTAATTATTATTTCTCATGATCAAGGATCTTGATCCTGCTAGCTTAAAATAGTTGTATAGTTTTTAGACAAAAGGAAGCTTGTAAATCAGGATTTTAGGTTAATCGATAGGATTAATATTTACAGGTGAAACAATTTGTGGATACTTCATAACAATGTATTCAGAAGAACCACATTTGTAACAACATTTGTGTCAGCAGAGCACCATTGAAATTCATTATTGCTAAATGCAAATGATTACTTGACAGCATTGTTAAGATCAGTTTCTATTTCAAAATAGAAACTACAAAGGACTGTGATTTGTAATTATTTGAACGTGATATATAAAAAGCTTTAGCTTTAGTAATATTAACATGTAATTCTTACGAACTACAACTGTTAAATGAGATGTTCAAGTGGTTTATTCTTTTTAATTAAGCAGTAATCTTTTAACAGTTTACAAGTTTTTACTCCAGACGGATTATCAAAAGGATTTATACTATTATAATGAGTAGTAATCAACAGATTACTAGTAACTTAAATTTGTAAAATAAGATGTTTATTCATGAGTATAATAATAAAATAAAAGAGAAGAAGAAAAATAAAGAAACAAAATAAGAAAAGAAATGAAATGAAATACTAAAATTAGAGTATAACGCAGTAGGCTATTTGCCTCTAAAACTACTGAAAACTAACTTGTCAAATTTCTATCTTATCTGTCTTTTTATATGAACTAAAAAGCTATCTTATTTATATAAAATAACTAACATGTTTACTATATTAACTATAATATATCAACTATGTCTAATATATCTGTTATGTTATATATGTCTAACATATTATATATATTAATTAGTTAATCTTTTGTACTATATAGGCTACGTAATATTTACCCGTTTATAGTAGCTAGAGTAATATCTTTAAACCTCTAGCTGAAGTATTAAAGGGTAAGTTAATAAATTTTATTCTGAAATTGTTACATTGTTGAGTTTGTTCTAAAGTTAAACTGGTCAGATAGATCTAAACGTAATCATTGTAGATAAAGCGTGACTATTGAGTGTGAAAAAGATCAATATTTTTAGGATCTTTGTAGGTTATGTAAGCTTACTGTCAGAAATCTCAGGTGAACATCTAGACGGTAATAATCTTGCCATATTTAGCAAAATATTAGTGAGTTAATCTTTTTTAAGGTTAAGATAAATATCTATAATATGAAATATACGTTGATAGAACTGCATATTTCTTGTATACTGCATAACATTCCAACTAGTTAATATTCAAATCAAAGAATTTTGCATTGAGAGCTGATTTCATTGATTGTTGATCATTAAAGTAAATCACAATCAACTGAATAAGATTAACGTGACAAATGATAATCCCCTGAATGTATTATCAGAAGCAAAGTGAGCGTTAATTTTTGAAATAGTCGTGATAAAAAGGTTTTTAAAGTTTTTAGCGATAGTGGTCATATAAGCAAATAGAGTTAAGCGAGTAATAACAGTAAAGTCTTTGTTTTGATCTATTTTCATATTAGCATCATCTTCTATAGAAAGATATTTATTCTTGTTTAAAATATTAACAGGGATAGGAATTAGTAGTTTGAAAAAACTTTCGATAAAAGCTGTGTCCAAAACTGAGAACAGGTCAAGCTATTCTTTAAAGCTAAAAGTTGAAGCAACTGGTGGTTTAGAAGTTTATTGGTATTCTATTAGATTAAAATAATGTATATTTTTCTTTGAAATGTGTTTGTTTTGATTTTTTCTGACCATATTTTGTAAAAATAACTTTTAAAATAAACTCTTTTCTGGTGATAAAAGAACTATAAGATTAACTAACAGAATTATAAATATAATAAAATTTTGGAGGGCAAATGTTTTTATTTTCTTAGACTTTTTTTGCGAAAAGTGTTTGATGAGAAAGAGTTTTATCAAAAATATTATTATTACTAATATTTATATTATTATAGTTTTTATTATTTTTTTTTCTTTTTTTTTCTTAATCTATTTCTAAATTACTTTTAATATTTTTTTTTTTTAGAATTTGTTTAAATAAATAATAGTTTTTTTATTTAAAACAATAATTTTTTTTTATTAAATAAAAATTTAACTTATTTAATACTAATATGTAATGATAAATCAAATAGAATTATTATAGCAATAAATAATTTAATTTCTGTTAATTTAACTAATATTTAAATTTAATAAAATTAAAGATTTAATAATTGAAATATACAAATATAATAATTTAAATTTTTAGTAAAATAATATAAGAAAAATCAAATATTAAAACTTTAAAGAAAAAGAATATATAGTTTAGAATTATCAATCTAAAATTAGAATTAAGCATTATCTTAAAATTAATCTTAACCTATTATCAATTAAATAATAATAAAAATAACAAACTTTTAGTAATGAAATATAAATCTAAGTAAGATGAAAATTAAAGTTAAAATGAAATATAGAATAATTTACTATGATCAGAATCTGTTAGAAAATAGTAAAAATAAAATATTATCAAAATCTTTTAAATTAATATCAAGTGTTAAATTTAAAATGATCAAGTATTTAAGAAGATTAAATACAAATGTAACTTTTAGTTAACTATTATAAAATCTATCATATTAAAAGACATAATTAAAAAATTAAAAATAAATAGAGTTCTAAAAATGACTCGCATAAACTCGCATATTTGACTCGCATAATTGTGCATAATTGTAAATTTTAGTTACACATAATAAAT
>CAJVPP010002731.1:0-13699 GCA_910592005.1 Funneliformis mosseae
TCGAGTCGAGTTAAATATTTAACTCGACTCGAATTTGGCTTGACTCGCAAATCATCGAGTCAAAAAAAACACCAACTTGACTTGATTTGAACTCGACTCGGCTTATCTGACTCGTGAGTTAACTCGACTCGTCCGGAACTCTACACCTAAACAACACACCGCTTTCAGTATTAGAATAATACTCAACAGAAAGATTGCTCATCATGTTTACAAGCATGAAACTAAACTTGACCGAATGATTCGTGTCAACTTACATTTCGCAAATAAACAAAAACTACGTATCATTAATTGCTACTTACCACCAGCTGACCTAAAAATGAGAAAAGAAGTTCAACTGGTCCTCAACAATTGGATTAATGAAGCCACTATTAATGACTTTCACTTAATCGTTTTGGGAGACTTTAACACTGACATGAATTGAACACATAATCTCACTAACAGCCTAAAACTCTTTAATAATTTTCATAGAATATCACTGTTTGATACCTTTACAATCAAATACGATCGAAATAGAACTCACTATCCTACTTACTTTTTGAGTCAAGCCTCTTCCAGGATCGATTACATCTGGACATCTACTGACATCTCCCTCAATTTGTTAGATTATCATATAATTGTATTCAATACAAACATATTAGCTCACCACGTAATCGTTGCTATAATCACGAATTTTCTAGACATTAAATTTCACAAGTGCAAAATTCCCAAAAAATCAGCTTCAATTTTGATAATATGAATGAAGACCTATGGAGTAAATTCAAAGCTAAGCTCGACGCATTACTAAATGGTAGCTAATTGAAAATAATCAACCAAGAAACATACTAGACGCACTTCTTGCTAAACAAACACTGGGACCTCTTCCAAAATCTTTTAATTAAAGCAACTGAGAAATGTATACTACTTAGGAAATCTTCTGGCCAATTCAAATATCCAAGACCACTCGGTCTCAGAAGTCTATACTCACATCAAAAAACCTTACACAAGTTCAAAAAGCTACTCCTCAAAGTCAAAAGAGACATTTCATTTTCTGTCAATTGGATATAAATGTATGACAAATATTGTTTATTACAGCACATTCACATCTAGACTATCTATTTAATTTTGTAGACCTCCTCTTATCGGATACTGTTCTTCTACTCAAAGTCCTTTTATGCAAGACCAAAATTCACGAAAATGAATACAAACTCACCTCTATACAGAAAAATTTAGAATAATGATTAGATATGTATGCTAATAATCCAAAAAAAATGCTTGATTCAGCACTCAATCGTACAAGAAAAACAATTGTATTAGACAGGTGTTTATCACGAAATGCTCAAGATCTCCTCATAAATGAATACTTAGTTAAACAAATAGTCAACGATTATTTCTAAGAGCAGCAGGTACTACACATAAACTGAAAAACATCCCTGATGAATGGCTCCCTTCGTACAGTTCACTTGAAAACATTGACTCTAATATATACAATAGCTTGATGTCACCACCCTCAGCAGAAGAATGGTATTCTATCGTGAATTCTCTTGCTGATGGAAAAGCACCTGGGCCATCCAAAATATCAAATGAAATGCTTAAAAATCTAGGTCCTTCAGCTAAAAAGATTTTTTAGTATCTAATATGTGATTGTTTGTCGATTTCACCAATTTCTCATTGCTAGAACTTAGCGTATATCTACTCAATTCTAAAATCCAAACTTTAGGAATTTGACCTAAATAATACTAGGCTGATCATCTTACTAGAATGTCCAAGAAAAGCTTTTATAAAACTCATTAATACACAACTATCAACAATTTTCATCCAATATAATATCCTTAAAGGATATAACTTTGCAGGACTTCCTTTTCGCTCTACCTTTGAACCTCTGCACATTTTAGATAATATTAAAAATGACGCCTTCTCTAATAAAAAAGAACTGTGAGTCCTTCTACAAAACATGTCAAAAGCTTACGATCACGTCAATATTTTTATGATGATCAGAATTCTCGAACATTTAAAGCTTCCTAAAGCTTTTATATTCTTCATTTTAAACATGTTTATACTAAGGAAAAACCAAGTTTTTACTTCTTTTGGACTCACAGATACTTACAAGGTTTTCTTAGGTATCGATCAAAATGAAATCATTTTACCTCTCCTGTGGTGTATTTACTACGATCCTCTATTATGCAGAGTGCAAAATTCCGATCTTGACTATATCATGTCAGCAGAATGGAAACCTAATGTTCGCCTAAATACCCTTTCTAAACAATTATGCAAAACTTCAGTATTAGCATATATAGATGATACACTATAGATCACAGATTCGAAACAACAGCTCAATGGAATTATAAATATCGCCAATAGTTTTATGACTTAAACAGTATATAAGTGAACTGGACAAAATCAGATTTTCTGACTAACACTAACACAGTCTAGAATATCCAAACATTTGTCAATGGCTCTACATATACAATTACTGCTACGCATCCTCAAGACTCTATTAGATACTTAAGAGTCTGAATTTCACTAAAATGTAATAAGATGTTTATCGTCAAACAAGCTGTTCAGGACGTTAAGTCTACGGTTGCTACACTATTTAATAAAAAACTAACGGACAAACAACTTATTTACACGTTTAATGTTATCATTATACCTCACATTAAATATCGTACTCAATTGACTCATTTATCAGAAATACTGGCAGATCGCATTATACGTCCCTTCAGAGCATTGCTCAAGAAAAAATTCCATTTTTCAAGAGATACACCTGCTTGTCTCATACACTCAAAATTCTTTTATGGAATTACACATCTTTATCACTGACACATGCAAGCTCTTAGTGATGCTTTACTGACATCTCTGAACGACACTGGTCTATTAAACATAACCACTAATATACGGCTGTTATAACTGCAAATTAAAGAATGGTTACCAGTATCACCGCTAGTTATATGGTTTTACAAAAATGCCAAATATTTTAACAACTGGATTCCAGTACTCTTATATGATCTCAAACGTTTAAATATCATCTTGTCTTTACCAAATCAATTTATACATAGAATATAAGATGGTTCCACTATCATACAGTCACTAATATTACAAGACTATAGGAAATCAGCTCCATTCCTATCCAAATGTTCTCTAATATTTGTAGAACAATTATTAAGTCGAGATAGAAAATCATTGTATACTACCTATGATCTTAGTTATTTATCATCGATTTTCAGGAAAGGACCGCTTCCAAATTGGTATCTCAAAATTAAAGTGTACTTAACATTGATGAGCTTAACTCGTTACCTGAATATACAACCTATAGACAAAACCCTACTTACAGATTTCCAATGATATCACTACAAAACGATATAACAGTCCGATCATTTATTACATATTGGGATTACAACGCCAATACGATGATAATAGGTTGTATTCTGAAGATAACTAGCAGTTTTACTAACTTTGATCATTACACGTACACTCATGCTACTGATACAATTCTGCACCAATATAACAGGTGTTCACTCCATAGACCCAAACTATTTAAAAGCAACTCCCCTTGGCTTAATAATCATAAGTGCATAGTGACTGCACCTCTCAATCTCTGTGTGAAAATAGCAATAAAAAATACATAGAAGCAACATGTCAACACCTGGTCTCCAATACTCATGAAGGATATCGCACTCTATAAATTTAATCAGTTTTATAATAGCCCCTTAAATTTACCCCTAATTGAATTTCGCTGTCTAGCACCTCTCTCATTAATATCAAAATTTATTATGCCATCACATAGTCATGAACTACTAACTCTTTCGAAAAAATTTTCTGCTGCTACATAATTAGAATTCTATATGAACGGCTCCCTTACAGGTTTAGGTACTCCTTCGATGAGAATGGGCATGGCTTGGCTGCAAACGAATTCTTGTTCACCTATGATCTCCTTTTCATTTGCATTAGTTACTAAATTTCTCTCATCATCAATAGCAGAACTAGCAGCAATTTTTACTGCTATTCTCGTTGCTTCAAAGAATAGTCAAATTACCATTATGATAGATTCACAAGTTGTAATTAGACAATTTCACAATTTCAAAAGAATTTTATGTTTCTCTCCTTCTACCAGACCATTGTTCAAGATTAATAACTTTTCGATATGGCTAAGCCTCTTCAAAGTCATCAAATCACAATACCTCAATATACGCTTTTATAAAGTTAAAGCTCATTCAGGAGATATGTTAAATGACAAAGTTGACCATCTTGCAAAGAACTCTTATAAGATGATAGCGCTTAGGTTTGACTTCTCTCATAGTGATCATTACTACTATAAATATAAAGATTTAGAAATTTTGACACCTATCCGCCTCTTTATGAAGAACGTCATACAATCCTTAATGTATGATAAAATAAGGCACCTGCACATAATCAGCAAATACCATTATTTGAATATTAACTGGTCTGCCACATGTTTTTACATCAACGATAATGTTGCTGTGATACATATAACATATGAAGCTTCAGCAGTCTGAAAGAAAAAAGTCCAAAGACTCTTAGAAATGTTTCCCACTATAGAAATTCTAAAAGAAAGACACCCTAGCATTTTTGACCAATCATGGCTTTGTGTCAAATGTGAATGCGCCAATGAAACTTTCTCCCACATTTAGAAATGTCCAGTTACCTGGACCCAAATAAAAAATATTATACGAAACTCACAACAAGTCTTACAAGAGTTAATTCAAAACAGTGGCTCAACTATGAACATCTCCAATCTACACATATGACATATGTCTACTGAGTGCTCTCCTTACTTACCCACACTCGTAAAAGAAATGATTTCTCAAATGCTGTACACATTTGTTTATAACGCTATGAGATCAAAAGACCTCACCTATGTGACGCTTTCAGCATTTATGCATCACCTATTTGAACAAACACAGGCATTATGGGTTGAACGGTATTCCCATCAAGTTGCATTCGAAAAATCACATAACATCAACTTAAAGAAAAAGAAAGAAAATACTGCTGCAACAGGATATCACATTACAAGTGCTACTCCTCCTACCTACATTAACAAATCTGTCAACAAAATGATTCGATATGGATCCCACTGGTTGGATTTTTGGTGTCGTAGTGGCCAAGCCCTTTCTCATTCAGTTAGTTACTGGAATATGATATTTTTAGCTTAAGTTGGGAATAGATTCTGGGAAAGTGCAGGGTCAGTCTTAATTTAGTTTAGTTAAATAGAGATTTTTATATTTTCTTAAATTTGTATATTTTAACCTTGTTATTTGTACTTTGAATTTAATAAAAATCATGCAAAACTACTACACTTAAAAAAAATAAAAAATAAAATAAACAAAAAAAACTCTTTTCGCAACATGGGCAGACCAAAAAAAGAGAATAATAAAAACTAACAAAAACAACAGCCTCGCTCTCGCTCTGGTACTCCAGAGCAACAACCAAGTAAAAAACAGAATACTTTACAGACTACTAAACCTGAAAGTAAAGTCTTCACCAACAACAACAACAAAAAAACTTCAGTTATTATAGACATCGATCCTCTTTCGCTTGATAAAGGAAAGGGTAAAGAAGTTTTAATAGATGAAACAACTCTAGTTGTCACTTCTGAACAAGCACTCATAAACGTTAATGATACTAACGATGCCTCAGAAATTTTTTGAATAATAAGAAAAGTCTTCAAAAGATTTCTATCAAAAAAATGAATTTATTCGCATTTTTTCTGGTAAACGATTACCCTGAAAAATCTTTCAAACAAAAATCTCTGACGTCACTAACCTTGTTTTTGATCAGTTTGATTCTTTTTTGGGTGTTATGCTTGCCAAATACCCAAAGAACTAATCAAAAAAGATTTTAAAAGCGATATTTTCTAATAAGGACGAAAGGGATACGTTCTGTAAAGTCATCTTACCTAATTTGAAAAATTGCACATTTTTACCTCTTAAAATCGTACTAAAACATCCATTCGTTCTACAATAATCAATTAAAGTTACTGAAATACTATTGAATGTCACAGAATTACGCATTAAAAAAATTTTTTCTCAATTTAGCAAGATCATTAGAATTAATATGAAAATAAAAAACCCCTGACAATAAGCTACGATCACATATGATTCAGACGCTAATTTTGTCAAACTTAAAAAAGGACATAGTGTCTTTCTTTTAAATAATATAGTTCGTTTTCACATGTGTGATCTACCACGTGACAAGATCTTAGAACGATCAAAATTCTCAGCTAAACTTACATACCTCCTTCATTACATCATGGGTAAAGACTTATCTGATGTAGGTCTGATGATTAACGCAACAGCCTAAATTATTTCTAAAATCAGATCAAATTACCACAATCTACAACATGCCTTCTTTTACTTCCCTTCAGCTGATGACTACGAAGCAGCAATCAGTAATGATAACCTCACAATCAATGGCAAACATGTTGAATAGACTGAAACCAAAGTCAAATTATGTGCTATCTGCTCTTTATCGCATTACAAAATCAAAGATTGTCCAAAAAAACATCACACTCCTCAAGATAAAAACATCCAACATCTATATCAACGATTTCAACCAATATAATATAACAACTATAAAGCTTCAGTTCATTCTCATAAAAGAATTATTAGCCTCAATATCACTTTTGCTAATGTTATTACTGATGGTTCTTAAAAACGACTAAAGAACTTGCAAATCCACATTCTGTGTTAAAGAACAATAATAATAGTCCTCTAAAACAACCTCAGGCCTAATACCAGACTGAAGTGATGATATTCTTCCAAATATAGAGCAACAATACAATCATTCCCATCAGCTAAAATATAAACTACGTGATGTTTCTACAGGAACGAAAGCAGAGGCTCTATATACGAGCAGAACTCTGATAATAATTTTAAAGATTTTATCAAAGCTAGTTTTACGCAATTCACCTAGAAACTTGATGATCCTACGCTTTTTCTGAACTCCATCATAAAAAGAATAAAGATAATCAAACAAACACTCAATATTAAGGTCAGCTTTCCTGATGAAGAAACAATGGCTAATTATGATATCGAATAATACAGAAATGGTCCTGTTGTCGATGCTTTCACATTAATCATTAGTAAACAAAGACAAACTATTGCAGCTCTCATAGAAATTGCAAATACTCAAAACTTACGCCTCAAGAACTTCACTGAAATGGTCAATACTTTAGTCAACACTTGTAACAAATTCCATGCAGTTCTCATTCACAATAACCTACTACAAATTAACAAAACGCCAACAACATATATCCTTAACACTAATTATGATATAGAAGTAGAAAAGATTCTGAAGGGTCTTTCCCAATTTTAAAAATATTCTTATAATTACTATCCCTATAAATATTAACAATATATTTCCCCACCTAATGATAACTTCAATATAACCTCCATTAATGTATCCAAACTTTCTTTTGCAACTCATAATATCTGATCCTTTACTAACATCACTAAATAACACTATTTCTTATCATTATATTCTTTGTATAACTTAGATGTTATTAGTCTTTAAGAAACTAACTTTAAATCCTAACATGAAAAAAATTTTAATCCATCACATCCCTCCTTTATATCATTTTTTAGTTCAACTCCCAAACAATACACTGCATTTGGTGTTGGGATAATACTCAACAAAAAGATTGCTCATTATGTCTACAAATATGACACTAAGCTTGACTGAGTCATCTATGTTAATTTACAATTTACAAATAAACAAAAACTTCATATTATAAATTGCTATCTACTGCCAGCTGACCTTAAAATGAGGAAAGAAATCCAATTGATTCTTAACAAATAGATTAATGAAGCCACTATCAATGATTTTCACTTAATCATCCTAGGAGACTTTAATACTGATATAGATCAGACACACAATTCTACCAACAGTCTAAAACTCTAAAGATTTATACAGACTGTTACTGTTTGATGTTTTTACAATCAAACATGATCAGAATAAAATTAACGTTTCTACTTATTTTTTGAGTCAAATCTCTTTCAGGATAGATTACATTTGGACTTCCACTGATATCTCCCTTAACTTATTAGATTGTCCCACAATTGCGTCTGACATGAATATATCATCATATAGTTATTGCTATAATTACGAATTTCTTAGATATTAAATTTAACAAACGGAAAATATCTAAAAAGATCAGCTTTGATTTTGACAAAATGAACGAAGACCTATGGAACAAATTCAGAAACAAACTTGATGCACTACTGAATGGTAGCAAAACTAAAACAATAAATCAAAAGATATATTGGATGTACTCCTTGCTTAACAAACACTGAGATCTCTTTCAAAATCTCTTAATCAAAGCAGCTAAAAAATGCATACTACTCAGGAAATCATCAGGACAATTTAAATATCCAAGGCCATCTAGCCTCAGAAGATTATACTCACATCAAAAAATCTTACACAAGTTCAAAAAGTTACTTCTTAAAGTCAAACAAGGCAATTCATTTCCTGTTAATTGGATACAAATGTATGACAATTTTTGTAATATTGCTAACTCATTTGCATTTACTACTGCGCATTCACAACCAGATTACCCATTTAATTTTGTCAACCTCCTCCTATCAGATATGGTTCTTCTACTTAAAGTCCTCTTATATAAGGCTAAAATTTACAAACATGAACACAAACTTGCCTTCATTTAGATCAGCGATTAGAAGCATATACTAACAATCCTAAAAATATACTTGATTCAGCATTAAATCGTATAAGAAAAACAATAGTATTAGACAAATATTTATCACGAAATGTTCAAGATCTCCTCACAGATGAATACTTAGTTAAACAAACAGTTAATGATCATTTTCAAAGAGCGGTAGATACTACACATAAACTGAAAAACATTCCTGACAAATAGCTCCCTACATACAGCTTACTCAGAAATATTGATTCTAGTATATATGATAATTTGATGTCACCACCCTCAGCGGAAGAATGGTATTCTATCATTGATTCTCTTGCTAATGAAAAAGCACCTGAATCATCCAAAATCTCAAATGAAATACTCAAACATCTGGGCCCTATAGTGAAAAAGATTTTTTGATATATAATATGTGATTGTTTGTCGATCTTAACACTTTTACATCAATGGAATTTAGCATATGTTTACCCAATTCCAAAACCCAAACCTTGGGGAATTTGACCTAAATAATACAAGATTAATTACTTTACTAGAATGCCTAAGAAAAGCTCTTATAAAACTTATTAATACGCGACTCTCAACAGTCTTCATCTAACATAATATTCTCAAAGGACATAACTTCACAGGACTCCCTCTTCACTTTACCTTTAAACCCTTACACATCCTTGATAATATTAAAAATGACACCCTCTCTAACAAAAAAGAATTGTGAGTCCTTCTACAAGATATATTAAAAGCTTATAACTGCGTTAATATCTTTATGATAGTTAGAGCATTCGAACGTTTAAAGCTTCCTAAAGAATTTATATTCTTCATCCTAAATATGTTCGTATATAGGAGTAATCAAGTTTTTACCTCCTTTGGGCTTACAGATACATACAAGGTTTTCTCTAATATTGATTAAAATAAAATTATTTCACCTCTCCTGTGGTGTATCTATTACGATCCCCTATTATGTCAAGTGCAAATTTCTGATCTGGGCTATACCATATGAACAGAATAGAAATCTAACGTTCGCCTAAATGCTTTCGATAAATGATCATGCAAAATATCAATATTAGCATATATGAACGATACACTGTGGATCACTGGATCTAAACAATAACTTAATGGAATTATTGATATCGCTAATAGTTTTTATGACCTAAATAGCATACAAGTGAATTGGTCAAAATCAGATCTTTTAACCAACATCAACACAACTTAGAACATTCAAACATATGTCAACGGCTCCACCTATACGATGATTGCTAAGAATCCTAAAGACTCTATTAGATACTTAGGGGTCTGAATCTCACTCAGATGTAATAAGACGTTCATCGTTAATCAAGCTGTTCAGGACGTTAAGCTCACAATTGCTACTTTATTTAGTAAAAAATTGACTAACAAATTACTAACTTACACATTTAACGTTGTCATTATACCTCACATTGAATATCGTACTTAACTGACTCATTTATCAGAAGCACTCACAGATCATATCATATGATCCTTCAGAACTTGGCTTAAGAAAAAACTTTGTTTTTCACGAGATACGCCTTCTTGTCTCCTACACTCCAAATCTTTCTATGGAGTAATACACCTCTATCACTGACATATACAAGCATTTAGTGATGCCTTACTGACATCCCTCAATGATATTGGCCTACTAGGCTTATCCACTAATATACAGCTGTTACAACTGCAAATTAAAGAATGGTTACCAGTATCACCGTTAGTTGAATGGCCTTACAAAACTGCAAAATATTTCAACAACTAGATCCCAGCACTCTTATGCGATCTCAAACGCTTGAACATTAACTTATCTCCACCAGATTAATTTACATATAGAATACAAGGTAGATTCACTATCATCCAGTCAATTATCCCACAAGACTACAGGAAATTGGCCTCATCTTTATCCAAATATTTCCTGATGTTTGTGAAATAATTAATAAGTCGAGATGGAAAATCATTGTATACTATGCAGGATCTTAGATATCTGTCATCAATTTTCAGAAAAGGATCACCCCCAAGATGGTACCTCAAGGTTAAGAATGTATTTAATGTCGATGAACTCAACTCCTTGCCTAAACTTGCATACGGACAAAACTCTTCTTATAGATTTTCATTGATACCTCTGCAAGATGAAATAACAGTCTGTTTATTTGCTACATATTGAGACTGCAGCACCAATACGATGATAATAGGTCATATTTTAAAGATAACAGGTAGTTTTGCTGATGTCACTCATTATGTGTACACTCATGCTACTGAAATAATTCTACACTAATATAATGGGTATTCCCTCAATAAACACACTTTGTTCAAGAGTAACTCCCCTATACTTAAGAAATACAATTGCATAGTGACTACACCCCTTGGCCTCTATGTGAAAATAGTACTCAACAATACTGGAATACAACATATCAATGCCTGGTTTTCAATACTCATGAAGGATATTGCATTTTTTTTCTAATTGTTCCAATAATAGTCCTCCTCAATTACCCCTGATTGAATTTCGCCGTCCTGTACCTTCCTCATTAATATTAAAATTTATATGCTACTACATAGTCAAGATCTACTAATTCTTTTGCAATAATTTTCTGCTGTGACGCACTTAGAATTCTATACAGATGGTTTCTTTACAGGTTTAGGTACTCCTTCTATGAGAATGGGTATAGCTTGGCTTCAAACAAATCCTATTCTCCTATAGTCTCCTTTTCATCTGCATTGGTTACTACCTTCCCCTCATCATCAGTAGGAAAGCTAGCAGAAATTTTTATTACCATTTTCATCACCTCACAAAATAGTCATATTACTATCATGAAAGATTCACAAGTCGTAATCAGACAATTCTACAACTTTAAAAGAATTCTGTGTTTTTCTTCATCTATCAGACCACTGTTTAAAATTAATAATTTTTCAATATGGTTGAGCCTTTTTGAAATTATCAAATTATAGCATCTTAACATACGCCTCTGTAAAGTCAAAGCATATTCAAGAGACACGTTAAATGACAAAGTCGACCATCTTGCAAAGCACTCTTACAATATAACAGCGCTAGGTTCAATCTCTTCTATAGCAATCATTACTATTATAAATACAAAGATTTAGAGATTTCGACACCCATTTTTCTATTCATAAAAAACCTCACACAATCCATGTTGTATGACAAGATAAGACATCTCCATGTGATAAGCAAGTACCAACATTTGAACATCAACTGGAGAGCCATATGTTTCTACATTAATGATAATATTGTCACAGCACATATATCATATGAAGCCTCAGCAGTTCAGAAAAAAAAATCCAATAACTCTTAGAAATGCTTCCTACTATGAAGATATTAAAAGAAAGGCATCCTGGCATTTTTGACTCATCATGGCTTTGTGTCAAATGTGAATATGCTAATGAAACCTTTTCTCATATTTGGAAATGTCCAATTACCTGGACCCAAATGAAAAACATTATACAGAACTCACAACAAATCTTACAAGACTTAATTAAAAATAACAGCTCAATCATGAACATCTCCAACTTACACATTTGGCATATATCTACTGAATGCTCTCCTTATCTACCTGTTCTCATAAAAAAAATGATTCCTCAAATGCTATATACATTTGTTTATAATGTTATGAGATCGAAAGATCTCACCTATGCGACGCTTTCAGTCTTTATGCATTATCTCTTTGAATAAATACAGGCATTATGGGTTGATCGATACTTCCAACAAGTTGTATTTGAAACATCACACAATATCAATTTAAAAATAAAAGAAAACACTGCTGTAACAGGATATCACATCACAAGTTCTATTCCTTCCACATACATTAACGAATCTGTCAACAAAATGGTCTGATATGGATCCCACTGGTTGAATTTTTAGTGCCATAATGGCCAAGCCCTTTCTTATTTAGTTTGTTACTAGAATATGATATTTTTAGCTTAGGTTAGGAATAGATTCTGGAAAAGTGCAAGGTCAGTTTTAATTTAGTTTAGTTAAATAGAGATTTTTATATTTTCTTAAATTTGTATATTTTAACTTTATTATTTGTACTTTGAATTTAATAAAGATTATGCGAAACTACCGCACTTTAAAAAAAAAAAAAAATATTTTTTATTTTTTAAACAATAAATTTTAATATATCTGCTATATATAATTTGATTGATTGACCTGTCAGGTTAGTTTACCTGACCTGACCTGATCTGATTCAAAAATAAAAATTTTTCTTATTTATTCGTTAAATAATATCAAAAAATATTTAATATAAATAATATTATAATAAACAATTATTAAATTATTTAATCAATTTTGTTATTTCTAATTTAACAATAATAAATTATTCAAGAAGAATGATTGGTTGACCTGAATTTTTATCAGATCAGATCAGTTTAGTTCGACCTGTTGACCCGATCTGATATCAACCTAAAAATCTATTGACCCAACCTGAATTTTCAGATCAGTTTAAGTCAGATAAACAGGTCAAACTGACCTAATTCAGAGCTCTAATGTCAAATAGAATATATATATTATTTATAGTATTTTTATTATATTTATCATAATTATTATTTATTTTATATTTAACATAATTAATATATCTGTTAGCTCTATTATTATTGTTAATAGTATCATTAATACTATAGATTTTTTTAATTATAATTTTCTTATATAAAAGGTATAAAAATACTTTGAGATTAGAATAGATCCTAATATTGTATTCAATATACATTTAATAACAATAATAAACAACATTAATATTTTTGTAAACATAAAATTTATAATTTTATTTTTGTTAACTAAACAAACTTTTTAATAAACAGCATATACTATTGATTGGATTTAAGTCATAGCTATTGCCTCCCTGATTTCAAATCATAGTTAACTTATTCAATAGTGAAACTGACAAAAATTGATGAACCTATTAAATATGCCAAATATGCCAGATCTGCCAAATCTGCCAAATCTGCTATATCTGCCAAATAAGATACATATATTATTTATTATATTTCTATTATTTATATCATTATTATCATTTATAACATATTTAATATAATTAGCATATC
>CAJVPP010002732.1:0-13696 GCA_910592005.1 Funneliformis mosseae
ACACTACACTAACTTGCTATTGAGTTCGTCATTACGAGTTCGACTAACATATCTTAAGTTCTAAGACGTGATAAATTACCGAGTTGATTCAAGTATAATGGATACTTATAGGACTTAAAAAAAATCCTAAGGTTGGAAACTTCAACGTGTAGAATCAGCTGCTGC
This sequence comes from Funneliformis mosseae, assembly GCA_910592005.1. NCBI lineage: Eukaryota > Fungi > Glomeromycota > Glomeromycetes > Glomerales > Glomeraceae > Funneliformis > Funneliformis mosseae. Next base: position 166 of record CAJVPP010002732.1, read on the forward strand.
AGCCTTTCAACTTAGACGTTAAGATAAATGAAAATGAACCCAGTAACAATATAAATAATTTATGGAATCATAAATAACTTAAATAATGATTAAAAAAAATTTATATTTGATTTAAATAATTGATATGATAATGTAGAGATATTTTAGATGTCAGAATCTTTATTTACCTAACTTTTTATATGCAATTTAACTTAAGTTGCATGAAATTCTTTAAGAAAGCTAGAATAATTAAATAAGGACTTTAAAAGGTAGGTAATTTTATTATAATTCTAAGTTTTTTTAGCTCTTTTTATCATTATGATTTAAAAATTGCAAATAAGATTAAAAAGATTATAATTGTAACAAAATATGAAAAAAAGATCTTCTCAAAGTATGAAAATAGCAACCTGACATAAATATCAATTAACTAAAATACACAAATAAAATGACTTGATTTAATATTATTTTTGTAAGCTTCGTATAATAAATTCAGTTACTTCTGCTATTTTACTAGTAAATATTTTTAAATATATCATCACGTTTAAAAGTATAAAAAATGTTTTATATTACCCACTGTGATGGGTAAAATTTTAGATAGATTTAATTGGTAGTATATAAAGTTAATTTTATTGCCATGTAAATCTTTTATAAAGATCATTTTGTACATTTTATTGTCATTGATCAATTATGCAAATCCTTAGATGTCAATTTTATTGCCTTTGATAATCATGTAGATCATAGATATCCATTTAGTTGCCTGCAGATTTGGCAATTTTATTAATATGGTAACTTTATTGCCTAGTGAAATGGCAACTTTATTTTTTTTATTATATTTAGTTCATTTTATTTTATTATTTGTTCAACATGTATAAATATCTCTATATTTTCTTTAAGTTTCAGCACTGACGAGATGTTAATTTTTTAAGTACTAAACTTATATATTATATTAATAAAAAGTATAATTAACTAAATATAAAACTTATCCTTCACAAACCCTTTGAAATTATTATAAATTATCTATAATCCTTGCATTTGTGCAATCCCTTTATTAGTGAACTTATTATATGATATTGTATTGATTCGCTGTATTAACTTGAAGTCTTTAAAACGTAATCTCTAAAATATCTTTAAGTTACCTTTATGTTATTTTGTGTTTATCTCACGTATTTTATATTGAAAATAATTTTTTGATATTATTATGAATCTTCACCCGTGATTTCTTGAGTAATTGTCTTGGTCTTATTTACCCTTTTGAGATTTTATTTAAAGTTACAAAACTATCATAACATTTTGATGCTTCTTATAAGAATCAGAAACAATAATTCAATACAATTTATATGAGTATTCAAGAACTATTAAGATTAGAAAAGAATATTAACAGCATAATCATCTACTTGAAAGAAATTGACATTGAAATCTTTCTAGTAATCAGAGAATTATAATAACAATTGAATACCCTTACTGAACTTCTTAGCTATATTTATATTTATCCTAACGTTAGAGGAGAAATTAAAAGATTAGTTATTTATAAAAGAATAAATTACTGCTCGACATAATTTATTTAGTTAAATAAGAAGTCAAGAAAGGATTAAAAGCTCTCAATGATTACTTATCTAATCTACATAAAGATAGGAATAATCTATTAGAAATTAGAAGAAACTTATTGAATCAACTTAGAAATTTCTACTAGTACATAAATTGTGATCTATATAGTAAAATGAGAAAACAACACTTAGAAGACCACTTCAAATATTTAGAATGGACATATCTCATAAAATCTTTTGATAAGCCTTGTAAAATTTATCATTAACTATCTGAAAACTCAAGCATTCAATTTCAAAGATTCTATCAGTAGATTCACTAACAGTATCATGCATATAAATATTCGTCTCTAAGTGAACAATATTTTAAAGAAATAGGACAGTATTTTAACGTTAATAATTCTCAAAGTCTTGACACTGAACAAGCAGCAATATCTTTAGTATTTAGCCTTAAATTTTACATATTACTTTAAATAAGAAGTAATATATCAACATATTTTTATTACCTTACATAACACTAATCACTTTAATTACAGAGAAACCCTCCACCAAATCTTGCAAAAATAGCTATAACAGCAGACTAACTCAATGCGTTAATAATGCAAATTACAACTAGTATGACTAATGGATTTAATAGTATTAATATTCCAGCACCACTTGCAGCAGGAAGTTCTATTATAAAAGTTGACCCTTTCTATGGAAAAAACTTTGAAGATGCTCAGGAATGGATTGAAATATTCTTAAGAGCGAAAGAAGCTAATAGATGGCCAGATAATAGAAGAATAGCAATTGCAGCAGGAATATTAAGGGAAGAAGCAGCTGACTGGTATAATCTAGTAAGCAATACAATTAACAGATGAGATGGAGATATAAATACAGAATTTAGAAAAAGATTCTTGACACACTTCTCATTGCAAAAAATTACACAGATAGTAATAAGAATTAATAATCTAAAATAAGGAAATGAAAAGATTGAAACTTATGCATCTAAATTTAAGAAATTAGCAAATAAAGTAGATGTAAAGGAATTCTAAAAGCCTTTCAAGTGCAAATGTTCTTAAGTGGATTAAATAAGAAATTAGCAACCTTAGTTGCAATTTAAAATCCAGCTGGTTTAGATGCTGCTATTACTCAAGCTAAAACTGTTAAAGCTGAAAGATATTATGCAATAGAACATGATTTTAGCAAGCCAAAAGTTGAAGATGACATTGAAAAATTGTCTAAACAATTTAAATAAATGGTTTTAAAGCAAGTAAACATTATGGCCATATTAATCACTAATCCAGCTAAAAGAAAAAGTTATAATCCTGAAAGCAAAACAAGGAAAGAATTAATCTGTTTTAGATGTGAAAAAAAGGTCATATAGCCAGATGATGTCTTTCAGAAAAAGTTTTACCTCAAGAGAACTGGAAAACCAAAAATGATAACCAAAACAGAAAGAAAGTAAACATGCTTGAATAAAAAGTCTTCTCAGCAATTAGGAGGAAAAGATCTGAATCACAAAGAGAAACTAATACCAGACAAACTTGATCTCAGACAATTAATGAACCAATAGAGATAACTGAACAGATACCTCAAACATTAGTAGAAATTACTGCTAAGTTTAGGAAGAGAATATCTAAAAGACTATCACTTTTAGATAATATTGAACCTTACAACATTTGAGACAATCTTGTAAATATTAAAGCTAATATTAATATGAGACAAATTATGCAATTCAGATTATAATAATAAAAACTTCTTTAAGAAATGAGAAGACCTAAATTAGAAGGAAATGCAGTATTTATCAGTACTTCTGAAGAAGAAGAGCGAACCATGGCATTGAGATATCATGTTAAAATTAGGAAAAACCCTGTAACTACTATCATTGATACAGAAGTTGCAGTAAGCATCATGATGCACAAATTGATGAAGAAACTTAGATTATATATCAATGAATCTTCATAAATATCATTGTTACTGTAAATGAATAGAGAAAGAGTACTAGAAACACTTAAAAATGTTTTATTAATTATTCAAGAAATTCTTATTAAGATGACTTTTCAAGTTATTGATTTGACTGATCAAACCTTATTGCTAGAAATTGATTGGTGTAAAAAATATAAAGTTAATGTTGACTTTAAAAATAATGAAATGATTCTTACTTCTGGATTAGACAAGCTATAGTTCCAGTATAATGTATAGTTGAAAAAAGAATTTAAGCAGTAACTATTGAAGATAAACTCGATAAAATGATCAAATAAGAATTAGAATATGATAACGAAGAAGAAACAGATAGCTACATCATCGAGATTAAAGAATAAGAAAAAGATATTGACCTCTAGAATGAAGTTTGGGAGAAAGATTCAATTTAATCTTATGCTGACAAAGTAGAAACATATAAAGAGAAAGTTAATCATCCCAAATATGTACTTAACATTTTATATGATAAAGATGGTATATTTCTCTCAATTACCATATGTTATTTCATGATCATGATTACAGTTATTTTTAGAACTTTATATATTTATACACTTAGTTAACGTCTTTTATAAAATCAAAGGAAATCTAATAAAATTAAACTAATTTTAGCAAGGATAGTAGAAATAAAATTTTATGTTGTGCTATGACCTTATCTATTTTTGTCAATAATTTTGTAATTTCTGTCAACACACCATTTTTTCTCATTTTTATTTGCTTTATTAATAACAGTATTTTCCATATTAAATTAATAATTTTGATACATTCCTGAAGCACAACTCATTTGTATTTGGATTAGATAAGAAAGTTGACAAATTGCTTAGAACAGAAGTTAAGGAACTTTGATGTGTATTTAGAGAGTAAGCAGTTATCTTATATTTTATTGCATCATTTTTTAAAGCTAAAAATTGTAATATGATCACTGGTAGCTATTATTGTTAGTTAAATGTAATGTTTAAATATAAAAAGGAGAGGTTTAAGTTTTATTTATTTTCAAAATTAAATAAAATAAGAAATATCTGTAAGATATTAACTAGTTATTATTTATTATTTCAAATGAAGAAATTATTCTTTAAAATTAAAGTGAAAATGTGTATAAATATTAAAATGGCAAAATAGATTACACAAAATTAGAAAATAAATATAAATATTATCTTCAATGATTCATTTCTTAAAAATGTTAATAGATATGTTAACATTCTTTAGAGGAACTTTAAAATCCTTAATAAATTTGAAATTCCAGGCTCTTCTCTAGTAATATTTAGGTATATAGCAAGTAATAGATCTAAAATCCATCTTTTTTAAATATAATTTACTTAATGCTTCTCATTTTGTAACATGACTTATTTCAAATTATATATCATGTATAACTTTTTTATTTTATTAATAGAGTATTTGATAAACCTCTTAAAAATAAATTCTAAATATATATAGATTTGTTAAAGTAATAGCAAAATTAATTTTTCAACTATCTGAATTTTTTTAGTATATTGTATAATATAAGCAAGTTTAATGGTAATGATTTAGCTTTTTTAATTTCAACTAAAAAAACTATGGTAATATTTATTAAAGGATTGATTAATATTGCCTTTCTTTTTTAACATTATTATAACTTCATCCAGAATTATTTAATTTAAAATAAAGATTTTATTTTGAATTTTGTTAAATAAAAATTTATATTTTAAATTTGTTTTTTTAAAAATAATCATGATTGAAAAGTTTGAAAGAAAAAGGTTCATGTAAATAATGTCTCATAGTGCATAAATTCATTAGATATATTCCAAGAAGATTTTCTTTTTTATTTTTTAACTTTACTTTAATAGCTATACCTTCATATAGTAATGTGTAATTCTTGTGAATTTTAATAGTTAGACAGGGTATTTGAGTGATGATTCTTTTAAGTTTATATAGTAATCCAATTCAGTTTAACTCAAGTTTTTATAATTTATATGGTGATCTATTCTCAACAATACTAAAAGTAAGATAGTTTAATTAGTTTAAAATTATAATAAGAAATTATAAAAAAAATAAAGAAATAAGAAAATAAGAAAGAAAATAAAAAGAATTGAAGAACTAAAAGTACTAGGTGCAGGAATTAGGTTAGATGCCTCTAAAAGTGCTACTAAATATATATCTAAAAGCAAATTAAAAGAAAAACTAAAAGTGAACTAAAAGGGAACTATTATTTATATGATTTTATCATTTTCTATTTATATAAAATTTAATATATTGATGGATATAACAAATAAATCAAATATATTAACTATATTATATATATCTAATATATCTTATGTATTTAATATATCAGTTATGTCAGATGTCTGATATGTTTGACATTTGGATCTACAATATACTGCATTACATTTGTCAATCCAATTTGATTACAGTACCTTATTCAATTCAATAAGCTAAAGACATTTCACTTTCAACTTACTATTACACGAATTATTAAAAAGATTTTTATCATATTAAATTATTACTCAAGTTCTTGTCTTTTATTTATATATTTCTTCAAAATTTTAATACTTTATATTGATATTTTGTTGCTTATTCTTTAAATTGAAATTAAATTTTTGATATTATATTTAATATTATGGAGATACTTCAATATGCATATTGAAACATATATATTTATATTTATGACTATGAAGTAAATATAAGACAAAAAATTTCTTTCTATGAAAATTTTTAGTAAATTCAATTTTTTAATAATAAGTTTTATTTCTATTTAAATGGATAAGATGCCAATTTTTATTTAATTTATTTATTTGTTTAATATATTTAAATTCAATGTAATTTTTTATCTTATTCAATATTAGATATGCATAATTTAAAATTTAAAGTATTTATCAAACATTTCATCTTTTAGTATAAAGAATATAGAACTGAAATAAATTATATATTATTCAAAAAAAATTAATAATGCCTCTTATCTGAAATGATAGTTTAATTTTTTTATTTATGATATCATTAAATTATAAATTAATTCAGAACAGACGCTTATAAAAACTAAACATCATTTTTGCTTTTTTTTTAACTTTTCTAGTTTATATAATCAGATACATCACTATACCTGGTATTATGATGAATTGATAAATTGTAACAAAATAAATTATTTAATGTTTTCTTAATTAATAGTTCTTTTATTAATTTCTTTTATATAAACTGCTTCATTTCCATTCTTTTTAGATTTTGGTAAGGGTAATTTATTAGGTAGTAATATAAACAATTCAGAATTTAATTTGATAAATAACTATAAAATAATCCAGGCAAAGGTTATTCAAACAGATTAGGGAATATATTTTTTATTGCTATATGGATTGATTGCTAGGAAAATCAGATTCTGAGAATTTTTTAGCAAAATTAAGATTTTTATTGCATTTTAGTTTTTGATGTTATTAAATTAAAATGTATTAAGCTTTTTATTTTAGTCAAAAATTTCTCAGAATCTGATTTTTCTAGAAACACTCCCATATTACATTTTTATATAAAGCTCTGATATATCAGTTTTACGATCAATCAAATATCATTTGTCAAAATATTCATAACAATAATAATCATGAAAGAAAATATCAAAGTTATTCCTAATTTATTTTTAACTAACCTTTTAGTTGTAATTAAAAATATGCTTCTGTAATGAGTATGATTGATATCTTATTAGTAATGAATTCCAATTCTACATAGACTTTATTTTCATGTAATTTAATTTCAATTAAGTTTTGATAGTTTTATTAATACATTATTGAATTCTAAAGACCTACAATATTAAACCATAAAAAATTTTGTATCATCAATTTTTTTTGTAAATTTGTGAGAAAAAAAATGTAATGATATATTATCATTAAGATAAAATAATCCAAAAAATATAATTTCACCCAATTTTGTTGAGCAAATTAATTTATATAATAGATATTCCCAGTATTACAGTAATTCTAATTGACTAAGTTTACGTAAATATAAAATTAAATAATTTTATCTATAGTTTCACTTCTCTGACCTTTGCTTATAATACTTCATAGTTTTTAAATTCAAAAAACTTTATAATGGCATCATAAAGGAGCATATCAAAAAAGAAAGCTAGTATTGAAAATTTATAATTCATTACAAAATCAATCATATAAAATATAAATTATGTAATATTAATATTAATTAATAGATTAACATTATTTTGAAAATAATATGAGACATATAGATTCTGATTTTAATTATAATATTTCTACTAATATTTATTTTAATATTTAAGAGTTTAAAAGATTATAACTGAAAACAGCGCATTTTTTCAGAATTGTTATATAAAGTACATTATTGATTCTTTTTCATTACAAATAAAAATATTTAAAAATGATTTACATTAGATCAAAACTATATTAAAATAATATATTACTTTAGCATCAATAGTTTTATAACATTATCTCTTATATATTCAGGTGAACTCTTCGATATTTAGATTATTTATAATATAATTCAAGATTAAGTTAGGTGTTATATAAAATTAGCTTTAGTAAAATTATAATAAATTATTTATTTAAATATAAAATATGAATATGAAGTTGAAAATTGATACTAAGTTAGGAAATTCAAAAAAAAGCTTAAAGATTATTAATTTTCTATCAGTGTTATATGATGTGAGATTTTAAGAAAATAGTTATTTTTTTGTTGGAGAAATATGTTCATCAGCTATCTATACATATATTTTTAAAAAAAAATTTAAAATTTAAATCTCTTTTCAAGATCATATCTTTGTAATATAATAAATATATTAAATAGGTTAGTTCAATAAGATTCTATAATTGATAATTCTATTGCTATGAATAGATTATTAGATTGTCAAAGATTTACATTTTCCCTCTTTATTTGTAATTTATTTTTTAAAAAACTATTGCAGTTACTTTTTGTATACTAATTAATTATATTGGAAATATTATCTTGATAATTGTTCGTTTAATAATAGAATTTTGTGTAATATTAAAAAAAGTCACTTTTAATAAAATCAATTTTTTGAGATAATAAAAGTTGATCAAAAATAAAAATTTCTTTTGATAGTTTTATATAAATTTGTTACAATAAAAATCTGCTAAAATAATTCACTTTTCCTTTTTATTTTGCACTTGTAATTGCCTTTGTTATCACTAATTTTTATACTACTTGTCATTTTCATACTTATGCATTTATATTAAGGTTTCTTACATTATTTTATATATTTTATCATCTTAAATTTTGCTTTAATACCTGAAAATGATTATTAATTAATACTTTTTAGTGAAAAGTAAAAAATAAGAGTTTTTTTTCAAATTCTTTGATATAATATTTTGCATCTTAGTTATTTAAAATGTTTGGATTAAAGTTTAAAAGAATCTTAACTAAAGCTCTGAATGGTTCGGATTAATCTGAAAATTTTCAGTTCAGATCAACTTTGGTTTAGTTTAAGATTGCAAAAAATTCAATCTGAAAATTTTTGGTTCAATTCAGATTTTTTTCGGATTATAAATCTAATCTGAACTGAAAAAAATCTGAACTGAACCAAAAATTTCAGATTAATCCAAAATTTCAGATTGTTTGAAACAATTAAATTTATCGTTTCAAATGACGATAAAAGAATCATTCGATTAGAATAATAAAATTATCATTCTAAATAAATGATAAGAAAATCGTTTGATTAGAACAATCAAATTATCATTTCAAATGAATGATAAGAAAATGAATCGATTAGAATGATCAAATTATCATTCTAAACAAATGATAAAAGAATCATTTGTTTAAAATAATTAAATTTATCATTTCAAATGAATAATAAAAGAATCGTTCATTTGGAATAATCAAATTATCATTCCAAATGAATGATAAGAAAATCGTTCAATTGGAATAATTAAATTATCATTCTAAATGAATGAAATGATGAAATTATCATTCCAAACAAATGATAAAAGAATTATTCAATTAGAATGATGAAATTATCATTCCAATCGAACGCTAAGAAAATTGTTTGACTGGAATAATCAAATTATCATTCCAAATAAACGATAAAAGAATCATTCAATTGGAATGATCAAAATATTATTCTAAACGAACGATAAGAAAATTGTTTGATTAAAATGATCAAATTATCATTCCAATTGAGCGATAAAAAAATCGTTCAATTGGAATAATCAAAGAATCATTCAATTGAATGATTAAATTATTGTTCTAAACGAACGATAAGAAAATCGTTCAATTAGAATGATTAAATTATCATTCCAAAAGAATGATAAAAAATTGTTTATTAGAATGATTGAAGTTATCGTTTCAAATGATCCAAAATTTTAGATTAATCTGAAATGTTTGGTTCAATTCAGATTTTTACTGGTTTATAGTTCGGTTTGGTTTTAGATTGGCATTTTTAAGATTTTTAATCTGAACTGAACTGAACTGAAATTTTCAGTTTAGTTTCAGATTAGCCTATAATCCAGACTGAACTGAACCATTCGGAGCATTAATCTTAACTTTATATCTTATAAGGGTTTAATTAAAATATTGCTAATCCCAAAGATGCTTGCACTTGTTAATACATCAAGTATAATTAAGATAAGTTTAACTTTTTCATTTTTATATACAAAAGTTTTAGCATATCAAAATAGATTTATACAGTTCGCCTATTCTTTGTGTTTTTCAACCTTAATCTGGTAGTCTCTTATCAATTTCAGGGTTAGGGCTTCTTTTTACAACAGTTGTAAGGCCATGCAACTTCAATTTTTCAGTTCACATATTATTAAAATTTTAAAATCAACCTAGAAATTCAGAGTTTGTTAATGATTATTTTTTATTAATAAATAAGTTTATATAAAAATTATGCTATCTGATTAATTAATTTTAGGATATTTATCATGTGTCCTTACTTAATAAAATCAGCATATTAGATTTTATTTAAAAATAAGCAGTGAAAAAAAGATTTAGATAGATTTATCTTTATTTGTGTAATATAAGATTTATTTGTATAATATATACATATAAAAAAACTTAGATATAAAAAAGGAAAAAAACCCAGGTAACCATATCAATTTTAAAATTTTATCTAAAATTTATAAAATTTTCTTTGCTTAGTCTAATTATAGATAATCATATTTAATTTTAAAATCATTTTAACTCTGTCAAAACTGTCTATTATACATGTAAATATAAATTATAATTATAAAGTTTTGAAGGATTTAGAAGGTTTACTTATTAAAAAAGAAACAATAATAAGATGTGATTCTATATTATTACCTGACTGGCAGGAAACAGATTTTATTTAACCCATCAAAAACATTAGTTAGAGAAAATAATTTCAGCAAAATGTATTGTTAAGAAGCTGTATGAAACTAATGAGTTATAAGAAATGAATTATAAATAAAATTATACTATAGTATCATGATAAAATTTTATAAATAAACTTTTTTTTATTAAAATTTGAAAAAGTGATCTGGCTGGGTCATGTGAACTAAAAATCGAAGTTGTATGACCTAAATAAGAAGTGTTTTGATAATAGATCTATAATGACTTATGAATGAAAATCTTATAACTATTAATTAAAAAAAAATTGCTAAAATAATTTATATAATTATTAAAAAGATATTCTTGCTAGATTAAAAAATAAATAACCTAAATTAGTTGCTAAATATGTTTATACACTATCATATCATAACCTTTAGATTGCTTTATTTTTATTGTGATAGATACGTCAAATAATCATTTATCTGATTATTAATATTAATATATAATAACAAATTGTAGTGATGTCATTTTTAAACAAAAGGTGAAATTAGAATCGATTTTCCTCAATTTTGATTAAAAATTATAACAAATTTTGATAAAATATAAATAATATCTAAAAATAATACAATCAGTGAATATGATTCAAAATATATTTTTATTTATTAAAGTTTAGGAAAAAAAAGAATGGTGATAATTTGATATCAGATATTATAAACTTTCGTAAATATATCTTAAAATATTAGAAAACGCTTTTAATAAAATATTATTTAGAAATTTAGTTTTAAAACTAATAAAAAAAAATATACTTACAGTCTAGTTGAAGGAATCAAATATAATAAATCTGGTTTTATTTGAAGAAATTAGCATTAGACCTGAAATTAAACTGAAACTAAGCTAACAAATTAAATATCTTAAAATCTCAATTATCTTAAAGGTCTTTTCTAAGAAAAATAAACGATTAACAAACAAAATGATTTACTATTATTATTTACTTATGTAGTTAGTTATCACTATTAAATTCTGATATGAAGACAAGAAGTAGGTTGAAAGTGTAAAATAGTAATTTTATTAAAATTTTAGAGTTATAAATCTAGTCTCAAGACTTATCTCAATATTTAAGAAAACTCTGTCAACTTAAAGTTAACTTACAGATCTATTTATAAAAATTTGCTAACTATACTATCTATGCCTTTAATAAATAATAATTATAATGAAACTATATAATATAATACAAGCAATGAAAAATAGACTATATATTAATAAAGTAAATTTCTTATTTTTTTTGATTTTTGATTTATTTATTTATATTTTTTTTTAATATTTAATTTATACTTTTATTTTTTTAGATTTGACCAATTCTTTTACTTAAGCTAAGAATCTTTGAATAAAGGTAAAAGTAAACTGTTAATGCTATTCTATTTTATTTTTTTTTTAGTTTAATTTATAAATTTTTTTTTTAATATCTAATAATTAATTTTATTTTTTTTAGGTTTGATCATTTCTCTTTTCACTTAGACTAGAAATTAGATAAAACCTCCAAATAGAACTGTCTAATTTATTATCACAGTGAAGGTAAGCTATCAATGTTTAATTTCTTTCTTTTATTTTTATTTTTATTATTTGATATATATGTTTTTGTTATTTTCTTTTATTAAGTTCAATCAGATCTTACACTTGGGCTAGAAACCAGACAGAACTTTTGAATAGAACCATTCAGTTTATAACTATAGTAAAGGTAAGTTTTCAATATTTTATTTCTTTTTTTTATTTATTTTTTTTTATTTGATATATATATTTTTATTATTTCCTTTTTTAAATATAATTAAATTTCATACTTGAGTTAAGAATCAGATAAAACCTTTAAATGAAACTGTCTGATTTATTATTATAGCAAAGATAAGTTATTTATTTTATTTTTTTTAGTTTATATATTTATATTTCTATTATTTAATTTATTCTTTTATTTTTTTAGGTTCAATTAGTTCCTCTACTTAGACTAAGAACCTTTAAACAAAGGCAAAGGTAAGTTATCATTTTTTTTCTCTCTATTTTTTTTTTATTTAATATATTGCTTTTTTATTTTAATATTTATTTGCTTTTTTTAGGTTCGATCAGTTGATTAAGAACTGGATAAAACCTTTGAATAGAGCTGATCATTCATCATTATGGTGAAAGGTAACTAATTTTTTTTGATTTATTTTTTTTTTCTATTCTTATTTTGGTAATAAATTTTGATTATTAATTTTATTTATTTTATTTTATTTATTTGTTTTAATTTTTTTTAGGCAGTTTTAGGTTAGATCATTAGTGATTTTTTTTATTTTTTTTTGACTAAATTAGTTTATCCCTTTTGGCTGAAATTATCAGATGAAACAGGATTTTCGTTACTACAGGATATGTTTTTAACAAATTCTCTCATTTATTTTAATTAATAATCGTAATCATTCAGTTCCAATTTTTTGTTAAAAAAATCATATAAACAACTGTTGTTCCTATCAATATTGATATTAATATTGAAATTGTTATTGATATTGGTATTGATATTGAAATTGAAATTGATATTGATATTGATATCAAAATTGATATCAATATAAATAAAAACAGCCCCATAGTTCCTGCATAAAGCTAACCAAATTTATACCTATTCCTTCCTTTTTGGGATGGTTATAGCTTCTACTATATAAAGTAGAATCACCTGACACCAACATCTATATGGCATAAACTGTATATAGTGTTAATTTAAATTATAATATTAATAAATTATTAAGTTATAAATTTGATATTATGAATAATGAAAATGTCTAAAAACGTTCAGAAAAATGGAA